>BMAO01032443.1:0-277897 GCA_019973975.1 Trichonephila clavata | reverse complement strand
AATTTCTTTAATCATGAGTTTGTTAGGATATTTATATATTTCGGCATATTTGCTTATAGTAAATTTTGAATTCAGTTTTGGATTCAGAATCTTTTCTATGAATGTTTTCTTATTTAAGTTTAATTTTACTTTTTCATTTCTTTGTGTGATGATTTTATTTGTATTGTGTGATGATTTTATTTGTGTGATGATTTTATTTATATAAAAATATAAAAATATTTATAAAAATTTTTAAAAATTTATATAAAATATTTTGCTAACTCTTGATTTTGTGCCTACATATTTGTGGATATGTTGATGTGTAGTATGTGGTTGAATTGGAGTCTACTGAGATGTTGCTCATTGTTACCTTTTTTATCATTGTGATTAGAGGGTTGCTATTAACATTTTATTATGTTCTTTTCAAGATACTTCACCTTTTAAATAAATATGAATATGAAAATTAACAAATTTATGTGATGGCAATTTGTCATACCTTGGTATGGCATTGCTCGGTGGTACAGTATAATGGTATCTGTGCCACCGTCATACACTTACCATTTAGTAGAGCCCTTATTTTTTCTGATTTGGTATATATTTAGGTATGTCTTTGGTGAATTATAGATATGGGCACAAAAATTCTGAGTTAGCATATAAAAAAAACTAAAAATTTTTTAGGAATACAAAAAAATGTGTGAGTTTTTTCTGATATTCATGATTCTTTATTTACCCTTATATTCTAAACCATATGTTGCTAAGGTTTATAAAACTAGAATTTTTTGGAACTCCAAATATAATAGGAGATTATCTCATATGCCAGAACATAAAATTAATATTTTGAATGGTAGAGATGAAGTTCAAAGAGATAGGTGTTATGGTAATATATCTGAAACTAAACCTTTCAAAGATATCCATTGTCTAAAACTTAAATTCAGGTCTTGCACTGACAAAAGATGCAAGGCTTGTATCATGATTAGTGATGAAACAGTTAGATATGAATTCGAGATATATTTTGTAAAACCTTTAATTGTGTTTACAGAATGTTATGTAATGTGTGTAATTCTCTTACATAGGGCAGACCTCGAATACTATCAATATTAGACTAAATCAGCATAGATCTGATTCTAAGAGATTTGAGTGTAACAAAAATCAGAGTAAGGTTGAGATCGGGCACTTTAACAACATGGATTTAATAACATAGCTGTACACATACTTAAAATAGTGCCAAATACCAAACAGAGATTGTGGTTTGAAAACTTTTGTATAGGTGCATTTAGAACATTTTATCCTTATGGTCTGAATTTAATCTGGAACAACAGAAATATTTTGCATCATTTAAACAAAAATCTGAAGAGTCATTATTTATTCGGAAATTTGATAAATCTTTTGGTAACAACATTAAAGTTGGAATCTCAAGAATTTCAAGATCTAAGCGTGGAAAGAGAGTTACAAGAAACAGCACTACTCTCAAGAGGTCTATGTTGGAGTTAGCTAATAAATTTGATGATAACTTTAATGCAGGCTTAATTAAATCTTTTATGTTTGGAATGAATAAAACAGAAATTAAAATTATGACAGATATTTTAAGCAGATGTAAGTTTTTGGATTCCCATGGTATGCATATGATTAGAGATCTTAATAATTATCTAGTACAAAAAATGAATATCAAATTAGATGCAGTAGAAAATTAAACTACAGAATATTGTACCATGTTATTTATGAATAAATCCTTTAACAAAATAAATTGTTCAGGTATATTTCAGAAATATCAATCCTTTTTTCCTATTAAAAATATTATTATTAAAAAGGCTTTCAAATATAACAAGAAACTTGGTAGATTTATTTTCAATTATAATCAAGTTTCGGAGCTTCTATGTCCGGAGCAGTGTAAATGCTATTTGTATTGTGATTATATCGATGAATATCATCAGCACGTTGTAACTGGAGACCTTGGCATTGTAAAAGATGATTTATTGAGAAATTTTATGGAAAAAGGTACTGGCTTTAGACTTATGATCACAAAAATAAAACCAACGTTGTAAAACAAATCACAAGAGATTTGGATACTTTCTACCTTAAAATGGCTATTAAATACGGAATGCCGATAGAAGCATTCAATCAATTTAGATCTCTTGTTGCAATAGAAATTGGAAAATTGGATTTCAACGTTGAAAATGAAATTATGTATAAAGACCTTAAAGTATCGATAGATAATATTCAAAAGGATTTCGTGATAACTTATGTTGATAAAGTCTCTGCTAATTATGCAATAATATGTAAATATTTTTATAGTAAATTATTAAGTGATCATATTTTAAAGAATAATGCATTTGAAAAGTCGATTCACAGCAATAGAGAAGATGATAATCGTCTTTTGGCTTTAAATAAAAGATTAAATATTCATCTCAAAACTATTAAATACCCACGAATTTTTTTTAACACCAAAATTCCACAAAAATCCAATAAAATTCCGTAGTATTACTAATGTGTATAATACATATATAACGAAGTCTGGGAAGATTTTACAATCCCTTCTTCAAAATACTATTGATAGCTTTCAACACACAGCAATATTTAAAAATAGCTTAGAGATTGTTAGAGTCACGAAGGATATGACAGTTTTTTCCATGCACGGCTTTGACTTCGAGGTTCTTTTTAATTCTATTGATATAGATGATATGATTAGAGTTCTACATTAATTTATGATAAATATGAATTGCATAATTCAATGAAAAGGAAAAATTTGATATCCTGGTTAATCTTGTTTTACAAGAAAATTTCATAGCATTTGATCAAAATCTTTTTAAACAGATCAGAGGATTACCTCAGGGTGGTCCTGCCAGTAATAGTTTAGCTAACCTATATTTACATTTTTTTGAAATTGATCATATTTTTGATGAATCTTTCTTACTATACCGTTATATAGATGATATAATAATTTTTGGTAAAAATAGTGAATTCAAACCAAATATTATGTTCTACCCTGACAATCTCAACCTTCTTAAAACTAATTTTAACTCTAATATGGTTGAATTCCTAGATTTAGACTTGCATCTTATTGATAATAGAGTAGTCTGTAACATTTATGACAAAAGAGATTCTTTTAGTTTCCATGTAATTAAAATTCCTGTATGGAACAGCAATTTGCATCTATCAATTTACAAAAATAGTGTTTTGAATTTTTTACTTAGGAATGATAACTTAACTACCAACAAAATAGATAAATTTAATAATATCAAGAATTTCTTCCAATGCTGCTTAGATCATGACTATCCTTTTAACTTCTTAAGAACATATATTCATCACAAATACATTAATCGTCTTGCTATTTCTGATTTCAAAACCACCATACAACAATAGGATTTCAAAGTCAGCATTTTAGTGGTTTTGCTGTGAAGATTCTGTTTTAACACTCTTCACACAGTTTATTTTTTAAACACTCTTCTTAAAAGTCCTATAAAATGAAAAATTTCTACATTTTTAGCAAACAAACCAAATTTCTACATTTTGACAACCAACCAATTTTCTACATTTGTGACGGCCAACCAAGTTATAGCCTACCAAATTTGAATGTAATCTTTCTTGGCGTCTTCCTTGCAAGCTGGTATAAAGGATGCGTTTAAGGGCAATTTAGATTTTTATCACAACATATAAAAGCTTTCCATCGGTTTCAAGAGTGTTGGATCTCCTGGAATAAGCTCTGTGAGCAGAAGTTTTAAAATCTTTTTGGAAGAATCCTTTTACTGGGTAATTCTTCTGATATTTTTCTGCTTAAACATTTTGGGAGAATTTTTTGCTTAATAGTAGTCGGTTGTTCTTTCATATTTCTATGAGATTTTTTTATACTTTGGATTTTTTATACTTAGAATTTTTATACTTTAAATTTCTATTTATTTTATTTTGGTCTTTCCTACCGAGTTGCAAAGGGGGAAGGTTGGCGCCTTCAAACTAGTTTAACCCCACTTATTCGGTCCTAAGTCCGAAATTGCATTTTGACTCGCTAGGTTCTTATTTGTATTTCATTAGATTTGATCTTAAATTTTTAAAATTTTTTTTTTTATTTCCTGTTATGTTCTATATTTTATATAAATTTCTTCCATATATATATATATATATATATTTAGAATGATTACGAAAATAAATTCTACACATTTAACAAAAAACTCGTAACTGACTCAATTACAAGTAGAAAAAGGTTTTTTTATATATAGAGAGAGAACAAACAAATTAAAGCAATGCATTACATGAAAACATATTTTTATATTCCAAAGGTAACTATTTTTTATTATATATTGTGATTGTGTTGTTACCATATTTTCCTTTATGTAAAGAATACATTATATTTCTTTGACTTGATGTGCTGTAACAAAACCTCGATTTCCTTTACAAATAGAAAAGATAAAAAAAAACAACGTAACACACATACTAAACATGCTAAAAGCAATGCATTATATAAAGAATAACTATTTTTATAATACCCACGATAAAAAACGCTTTTGTGCTTTTGTGTTACATATTGTAATTCTATTGTTATCGTCTTTTTACTATACATAAATAATATGATTGCATTTATTTGCAGATTTTAACCAAATGTTCAAACTTTAAACTATCACAAATGATACAATCTGTAAGTTCTGAATCAATAATTCTGAGAGAAAATATTTAACTGTGAATTCAAAAAAGGAAGCTGTATAAATATCTGAATACATCATGTCTCTTCATACATATCGAAAAATTCTATTCCGATAAAAATTATTAAAAAGCGGCTGATTGCATTTAACGAAAATTGATGGTGAATAGAATAAGACTTTATAAACCAAGTCTCGCAAATTGAGTAAAGAACAATATCTGAATAAATTTACATTAATTATTATGTCTTCTTATATTTAAAATTCCTTCGAGGTAGGAATATTTTTTTTCTTTCACCAGATCACATGAAGCAATAAAGGAATGCTATAAACCGTATCATGGAGAAGTTTCAATATTGACTTTTTGGTTCAATAATCACACGCATACTGTAATATTCTTCTCTTTGGGGGTACAAAGAACCGAATGAACTTTCTTGTAAAAAGGAAATTACTTTGGTTGCTGGTACTCAGGGGAACTGATATCAGCTACATGTCTTCCCAAAAGTCAGATTTGATATAGAGGAAACGATCTATACTCTGATTAGAAAAAATGATAAGAATTTAAGAAAATTTTTATAATTAATTGAATAACGGCTCTGTCACGAAAGCATATTTTAATTTGATTAGATATTTTATTTGTTGGAATATTTCATTCACTAAGATTAAAATAAAATGCTTTTATATGCTTCTAACAAGCTTATTTGATACGCAAAATAGATTCTAGTTTAAAATATACCCAGTGCAACCTATTTAATTTGTAAAAAAAATAATAATCAATGTAGCGATTAATATTTGGTTTAGTCAATTGAAATTTATTTTACAAATATGTCAAAGATTGTTTCTGTCAAAACTCAGTACTAGAGATAAAGGTCAGCTAAAATACAAAGAACGCCAAAATTGAGAGAAGAAAATCACGAGACCCAAGTATTTAGGAATTGTTTAGAACTTTAATTTTTAACTCACAAGGGTATTGAATACACCATATTAAAATGTAGGAAACGTTTCAATATTCTTAAATAAAACTCTGATAGGAATGGGGGAACTAATATGATTACCCTCAAAACTACTTATTTCGTACTCATTCGGTCTATCCAAGAGCATGGATTTTAAATTTATTGTTGTATCTCTGACTCCAACCTGAAGGAATTTCAGTACATCCAAGGGAGTTCTGCTTATATCGTTTCAAAACTTAAGCATAGTTTTTTTCGAAAAGTATCCTTAAATGTGTCCCAAATATGTTCCCATTGAACGTACATGCAACAGGTGTAATACAGAGCGCAAGATGGATTAGTAAAATGATGTAACAAACTTCCTCGATTAGGTAAACTTAACAAAACATTTACGAGCCATCAGATGGAATTGTGGTTATAGATATGATTGCTGTAATAAAAATTCCAATTCAATTCTCAGAGAAGGCATGGATGTTTTTAAATTTATATCACTTTTGCGGTAGGGGGAGGCACTCTGTATGTTCAAAAGCTGAAAGCTTTTTCGAGAGGTTGGTGTTAGGGAAAAAGGGTTGGAACAGAGTTAAATTGTAATGTCCACTGCAGAGTGCTCAAAGTTGTGGCAAACACCGGATGTAAACGACAGTCTTCGCCCCCCCCCTTTTCATTGACACAAATAATTTCTTAAGCATCGATCTTATATTACTGTCGATGAGGGGGGGATAAGTAACGACAACGAAAAATTTTACTTATGCAAGTAACTAAGTAAATCGATGTAGTTTACCACTTTTTCTGGCAGTTCTGTCACAGTGTGAGGTTTGAAGTAGTCAGTAGTCGTTCGGTAGTAGTTTCATTAGAGTGAGTCACATGTTCATGGGTACTGTGTCTCAGCACTTAATCTGTGCTTCAGTATGTATCACATGTTAGGTATGTAAGTTTAAACATATTGACTCATAATGAAAGCTATAAACTAGTTGTAAGATGGTTGGATTGAAATTTAAAGTTTTATTTGTTATTTAAATATTATTTTATATGAATTTTAGAGGCGACAGTTTTGTTCTGCTTTAACACAGCACAAAAATGAAAAATGCAATTAAATAAACTTCTAATTGATCATAAAACTGAACATTTATAGGTTGATTTATTAAACAAGTATCTGAGTGATGTCATTATGGCAGTGATGAAGAATTCCTTCCTCTTTAAGGTGCTCTTTCGGAAGAAAAAGTGTTGTAGGACGTACATGAGGCGACATATGTTCAGCATTATTATACTAAGATATAGATTGTAATTTGTGGAAAAACTACCTTGTCACTTATTATCATTATTTTTTCTTAATTTTTAATTAACACACGCAAGGGCATAAAGTAGTATTTGGGGTATAATTTTCCCTTTAGAGCTGATAATAGTTAAAACGTTACGATGAAATCTTTTATGATACTGGGAAATGAATGAAATACATTTAATTATTACTGTCATTCATTCGTATTGTCACAAAAGTAAGTCTGCATCAAAGAATTTACTTTTTCTTGTAGCATTAAGTTTTAACACAATCTAACATGACTGTTAAATAATAGCCTTTCAGTCGAGTTCTAGAATTTAATTACTGATGATGTTAAAATCTATACACTACATTATGTTCTTTTTTCAATCCATCGGAAAAACTGTCCAAGGCCTAATTCTAATACGTGTAATCTAACTTTTCTTGTCTTCAAAAAAAATTATGTTTCAGTTCACTGAACTAGCTTTGAAAATAATCAATAATATTTCTAATTAAGATTTATATTTATGAAAGTGATATAATATATATCTGATCAATTATGATTCTGATCAATTATCAATTCTGATTTATATATATATATATCTGATCAAGCATGTAGTGATATTTCTATTGTTACTTTCACGAAAAATTGTTTCTGAAATTGAATTGATTCTTCTGAGATTTTTGATCTTCTTACAAATATAATAGCAATTGTTGTGGGGCTAGATGCTATCGTAACTGTAGAGAACAAGGATTATTTCTTGACTCCTTCTTTTACCGTACCTAACTTCAACTCCTTGAAGATTGGGCCTTTGCTGATGAAAAAACCTGTATCCTATGCAGTACAAGCTAAAATTCATTTCACTGCAACATGGGATTAATTTTTTAGTGGATCCAATCTCATATAGACTTTATGGCATTAAAGACAAAGAACTAGCTATGAAATATGGCGATCGTTTTACACTTTCCTGTCCATACATCTCTTGAATTATACTCGCTGAAAAATCATTTAGTATAGTAAATTGTGCAACCTTACTTTATAAACAGTTGAGTTACAGATGTAATTAACTCTCTGAGCTCACCCACCGTCTTGCCAATGATCCCATACAGTACTTCTTTTTCTAAGAGGGCACAAAGATCTTTTCCACCTGTGCCTAAAGCTGATTTGCTACATTGGTGAGTTTATTTTTCCAATTAGTTACACTAGGAATTTAATATCAAGATTTTAATGGAATTTAAGGCAAACATATTTGCACACATTTCTACTGCTGTTTTGAAGATATAGCAACTAGAGAAGTTTACAAAGAGTACGTATGCTGTAACAACTAATCAAAGTATAGAAAATGAAACGTTTTACCTTCGAAAGAAAAAATAAAAATTATTTCAGTGAAAAGCTAGTTTATTTGCATATTCATCGAGATTCACCAGATTTCAATTGAGTAAATCTTGAGTTCCCTATTTTGGTCAAAAACGAAATCTATTCTGATCCCATTCTTGTTCTCAACATTTCAAAAATCAATTGCCATCTGGATACGGTCTGACTTCACCAATCTCTGAAGGAATAACAACAATAAAAATAACAAAACCAGTTCTTCAATCTATAAAATCATTCCTAAAATATATTATCAATGAAATAAGTTTATATCCATAAGGGTTTTCAGTTATTGTAAAATTGTTTTGAGGAAGATTCAATGTACATGTATCTTTTTTTAAAATTGAATATATCTGAACGTACCGAAGCGAAAAATAATATTTTAGTATAATTTATTCAATATAGACAAATGTGTGGATTGTTTTTGAAGTTGTTATTAGTTAAACAGCATCTTGATATATATTTTGCTCTTGATATATATTTTGAGTTCAAATTGAAAGCATTTCTTTGTGTAATAAATATACCATTATTTTCCATAAGTTCAATAGTTGACATTGGTAACACATAATTAATATCGATTGTAACTTCCTAGCCGTTTAATCAAAGTTGAAACCTCAAATAAAATATGGCAGTTTTTTAGAAACAATCTAAATATTAATATATATTTTTAAATAATAAGTTTTATTTAATATATGACGTCTTTGCTTAAACCTCTGCTTCCATAAATGCGTCCTTTAAAATATGCCAAATGGCAATACTGATATTTGACTCTCCAAACTTCTCTATCCCGCCAGCGTGAGAATTTAGAGCCTCTACAAGCTTAACTAGAATCAGCGTTTCTACATGATAAGCCTTAGTGGACCAGGACTCGAGTACATAACTTACAGAAAGATGCTGAATCGTAAGTTCGTAATCGTAATCACTTGACTACCAGGGCCAATGTTCCACTTTTCGAAATAGATCATTTCTAAACATCCATTTCTGCTCTAGTTTTCAATGAAAAAGTAATCTTCGTTTATTTAAAATTAATTCTAAAGAGCAGTTTCTATTCAAAAAGATAAATACATTTCTAATTTTATTTGAATAGATAATTTATAAAATATTAAAAAAAAATGTAAGCATTTTAATTCCGCGAGTCTTTTAACTCACTTAAACGATTGTGGTTTTTCGTTCAAATGGAATTGATAAGCAAAACATTGCAAATAATGAGTTAAGGAAGTAATTATTTTTGTTACTTTGATTAATTCTTTCACAATCAATTCCTACTTTATTTTCGAATATTTGCTTTTCTTATCGTTAAACAAAAGCAGTAATGTTTAAACACTCTTTACTAAGAAAAGGTTAATTTTAACTTTTTTTTTAAAAAATAACTTCGTTATTTGCATTTGATTAGTTAAATCAATGGCGAGCTTTCAAATAACCAAGTTACAAATATAACATCTTTTAAATTAAAAAAATGTTTCAGAAGTTAGCTAATGAACTAAAAATAAATTTAGCATGTAATTGAATAATATTGTTTATTCAAATATTAGATTCTTAAAGCGGTTACTTAAGAATAATAACATTAATTTGATCATTATTCGAAAAAAAATATTCTAAATGATGTCCGGTTATGTTTATAAATTACGATTGATGCACTTTTGTTAGTAACAAAACACTTCTTTGTAGTTAGATTAAGCTCACGTACTTTTTTTCTGGTATCTTTTGTGCTTCGTCTTGGGTTTAGTGAACATAAAAGAGAAGTAGTTTTCAATGGACAACCGATTTACTTTTTCTTTAAATTCTAGAGATATTTTAGACTGGTGTAAGATCCTGAAAAATCAATTTTACATTATTTCATTTAAGTTTATAAGTATCTTTATTGAGTAAGAAATGATAAATTTCAAATATATTAATTATTTTTGTTTATTCAGCATTAATTATAATGTAAGTATAAAGTATGTAGTATGTGATAAATTATAAATAGTGCCGTTTCATACCAAAATAACAAATAGAAATCTGTATGATACATTAACGAGTTTTTTTATTATTAATATTATTGAGGCATGCGAAATTATTTTTTATTCCTAAAATCATAATAGTATAAAATAATTTATAATGAAATCATAAATGATTATAAAAACGGCAATGTGTTAACAGCTTTGAATGCTACTAATATCAAACAATAAATGATACATAAAATAATGAGATAAATGAAAAATATCTTGAGATACATAAGATCAGTATGAACAGTATTATTAATATATAAAGTAAGAAAAGAAAACTTTTAGTTTTATTTTAATAAAATTTCAGAGTTGTATGCAATGCATTCATACATTAAGAAGCAATATTTTGGGTAGGAAAAAAATGTGCAATTTTAGTTCAGGTATTGTAATATCATCATCACAAATTGTATCATAAACTGTTAAGATATTTTAAAGAAAATCATAAATCAAACTCGTTACAGAGATTTCAACTACTCCCAAATAATCTTAAATTTCTAAGAATTTAAAATTTTTCGTGATACAATAGCTCCAATTTCTTTACAAAAGAAAGATGTTAACCTCATAAGAAAATTATTTAACTTTAGATATTTTTCACTTACCTGTCATCAGTATCCTGTATTGAATTTTCATTTAATTTTCAATCTGGCTCAAAACCAAATATGCTTTAAAAAATCTGGATTATTTATTACCCATTTTACTCTCCCTCACAGCTTATTTGCTTTCTAAGTGATCTACCTAGCATTTCCCCCCTTTTTTCAAGATTAAATATATGGGGGAAATGCACACTCATGCACTATCGTATTATATTAATTTTTTTAACATCTGTAAGGGTTTTAAAAATATCTTTTGATATAAGTTTTGAAAACTTTATAATATTTTACTAAAACTGTACGAAAAAAAAGTTTCATGATTTTTGTATTCAAAATAGTTGTTACATTTCAATTAAAAGTTAATGCGTAAACTTAAACGATTTAAACATATTTTTTTATAATATATTATATTTTTAAGCATTTGATACTCTTCGATGAGTAGCTCAATTTTGAGACTATCGTACTAATGCATGAAGGAAGTTGAACGAAAGTCGTTCTTAAAATGCAACCATCATACTTCATTTGATGAGATGATAGGTATTTCTAGAGTATTAACGCATTATTAGATCAACTTGCTACCGTTACTGATTGAATGAAAAATAAAATTACAATTATAATTATTACTGTGTTGAAACAAATTATTTTGTAGTTTAATACATTATTATTTTTTCTAATTTCTTGTGAACGTAATTTTTATATACAAGCATTTAGATAAAAAAATTATAAATCTAATATGTAGTTAAATTATACTAAAAAATTTTTATTGGGTATAAGGGAAAGTTCTGTCGTTTTTGAACAGGTGTACTTTTATGCGTTATCTATTCTTAGAAAAAACGGATCTGAATGAAATCGTTTTGGGCAGTTAGTTTAGTATACTATTGATGATTTAAAAACATTTTTTATGCATTTTAGTCAGTTTTTAAAACTTGTAATACTGTCAATATGAGTGAAGGAAATGTTTACTTAATTGTATGTTTTTAAAGTCCCAAAAATAGAATAACGAGATGAGGTCAAAAAGAAACTGATGTGACGTGTTTGAAGAATAATGAGTAACAGTTCGAAAGAGGGTTTGCAAAATTTTACTTAGGAGATTTTTCATTAAAAGAACTCAGATCAGGAAGAACACCATATGTCAGTGCAATATGATAGGGACAAATCGCTCATTAACTCCCATAGAAGTGGGCTTCAAGCTTGATATTCATTAGATTACTGCTTTGGATTACATTAAAAGGCTTGGTTTCGTGTGCAAACTCTCTGTTTGGGTGCCACAAGAATTAAGTAAAAAAAATTAATGGACAGAAATTATATATGTACTTCAAATCGTGTTCGTCAGAAACGGAACCATCTTCGGACCACTTGGTGACTGGAGATAAAAAGTGGATAGTGTACAAACACGTGGTTAGCAAAAAAGTATATATTTACAATGGGAGATACTACCATTCACATCGAAAGCTGGCGGGCATCAGAAGAAGGTTATGCTGTGTTGTTGGCGAGACAGAGGGTATAGCGCACTATGAGTTGCTGAAAGAAAATAAAACGGACGTTACTGTTCTCAAATTGATGTTTTAAATTCCGCAATTCAAATATAAACGTCCATCTTTGACCGACAGAAAGAGTGTCATTTTTCATCACGTCAACGCTAGACTACACGTGGAAAGAAACATCGCTTGCAAAATTGCAGAGTTGAGTTGGGAGAAAGTTTAACTCAGCCAACATATACTCTTCATGTAACACTATTTGACTATTATTTGTTCACACAGGTCGCTGCGAAACTTACTTGATAGAAATAAATATATAAATTATAAAGGTGTCCAAATGGCAGCTTAAGAAAACTTTGTCTCCAAAACAGAGAACTTCTTTTTCCAGAGGGATAAATATGCAGTCAGAAAGCTAGCAGTCAGTTGTAACAGTCAAGGGATATTATATTTTAGAATACATTTTAAATAAAAAGCTAAAAAAATGTTTTTTTTTCTTTAGGAAAAAAACAACAAAACTTTTTTTACACCCAATATTTTATGAGAAATGATAACTTTACGTTCATATTAATTCAGGAAAATGGATGCCAGACACCATCAATAAATAATTAAACATATTTGAATGTATTAAAACTTTAATTCAAACATAATTCTTCTCTATCGGAGAATTTTCAGCATTGATGTATGTTGGAAAAGTTCATCAAATAGATAAAGTAGTAAGATGATCAAATAGTCACCAATTTTTTCCATTTATTGCAATATTATTATTATTATTTTAATATGGATTTTTAATAAATGGTTAGCTTTCCTTACGACTAAAATCATATGTGAAGCTCCATGATGAATGTTTAAAAATAATGAAACATTGTGCACATTTTTTTCTAAAATTTATTTGAATAAATATTACGACAATTTTTTTCTACAAAATAATGACTTATGTAGAAGGATTATGTGTACATTTTCAGATGCATAAGATGAGCACTTGTTTAAAAAAATCTTTTTCTTCGCTCAAATTTCAACACTTTACCGGGTTGCGAAACTTAAAACTTAACATCCACTTATATATTCCAGCTATACTTATATATTCTAGTATTATTTTTAAGCTTACTCAGTTACTACTAATTCAGTTAAAGAAAAAATGTAACTGCATCAAAGAATAATTTTTATGATTTTTAAATTCACATGCGAAACATCTATGTTTGTGGAAGACTTTTTCATATAATGAACTCCATAATTTTACAATGCTACCAGTAAACACAGACGAACGAATTATTTAAATCGAATACACTGGGATAAATGTTAATACTTTTGTATTTTTGATCAAATCCTTTGAATCGCAAAGTTTGCTTTAGAATTTAAAAAAGTTAAAAGTAACGGACTGTAAAATTTGTGGGCATAAAAAATGATAAAAATATATATTTTAAGTAGCTAAGAAAATATTTTTCATTTTTCAATGAGCTTTCACAAGTAGACAAAAATGGAATCATAATAGTTTAAATTAAACACAAAAAAATTCATATAATTTGATCATTATGTTATACATGCTATTTTTTATTATTTAATGTAACAATACTAATAAAAAAATGCTTACTAAAATCATCGAAATTTAAATCATTATAAAAATTAAAAAATATTTGCACATAGATTATAATATCTCAACAAAACTTTTCAAATAAAAATATTGCTTTTTTCAATTAGAAAAATTTGGAATTTTTTTTTTATTTAAAAAAAATATTTTTAAATTGCTGTTATAGAAATGCAACAAAGTTGGTATGATTTTAATTAGTTTAAAGATGAAATTAAGATTTTAAATATATGTTAAAATATAAATGTTCTAATTATTCTATCAGATAAACCTTGGCACAGTAACTTGAATTTTTTAAAAGAAATTTATTACTATTTTTTGTTTACACTAAGGTTTTTAACACACACATGTAGTAAAATACAAAATTTGTGAGACGCATGCCACACTAAAGCAAGGTACGTAAGGTATAAAATAAATATGAGAAATATTACACGAATTGTTTTCTATAAAGAACAAACAGGAAAGAATGATGAAAAGGCAGTTATTTTCTTTGGTTTAAGTTACATTCAAAGTTTATTTCTTTATATAGGTATGTATTGTATTATGTATTTTTACGTTTTTTCTTGTGCTGTTACTCTTGTTGCTGTTAACTATTTCATCCTAATAGTTAGTCTCCAAGAAATTGTTGTTACTATTTATCAAAGCAATTTATTTCTAAAAAAAATGTAATTCAAAGACATATGAAAGGAAACAAGCAATGGATTTTTATTTAACAATGTTGAAGTAATTTAATCTTTTTTTAAAAAAAACTTTTCAGTAAATAAATGCATGGGTAGTATTTATTGCATTGTCTACTAATGCTGGAATGACAAATACATTTTTAAAAAAAGGACTAACCACAAATTTTTTTAAATATTTTTTTTCCTATTTGACAGTTATTACATATAATACTTATTTTATTTTCAAGTGGATCGAAACATTTGAATGCATAAAAGCTAAAGTAAAATATTTTTTTTTTAAAGAAATAATTAAAAAATTAAAATATGTGTAGTTTGAAGTTTATTTCTATAAAAATATTGAAATAATTTTGAAAACAATATTATATGTGTTAAGAACATAACATGATTTTGATGAAATGTCTTGTTTGACAAGAGTAATTGCTTCCTTTTTGAATCAAATCCGTGGTATAATGCGCACTTTTAACAAAAAAATAAGATTAAAATTTACGGGTGCCCATTGTATAAAAAATGATAACTTTAAATATTAAAAAAGTGATGAGCATACACACATATGACCGAATCAAAATATTAAATGAACAAATTTAAAGCGATTTTCCTTTTTACACATGGTGTTCCACTATTGTTTTTGTTTGTTACTTTTTTGTTTGTTTTTTCATTTTAAATTTAGTTTTTCTAAGAAAATGGTATAGAGTAAAAACAAGATATCAATCATTGGCATGACCAAGTAATCTTAGCGCCTTTTTACCATGTTGTATTTTACAATAATGCAACTAATGAACTTTTTACTAACAGAAAGTATGATTCGGTTCATCTAGGGCACAAATGCGACCAAATGCCGAAAACACGAGGTCAATTGGTTGCTTATTGGCTGAGAAAAAGGTACGACAAAATATGGAGCGAAGACGAAGACGAAATTTGCGTCCTAATAGCGCTTTTGTTCCACTACGTGAAAAACACGCTAAAAATCACATTCTGTAAAATCCACCCATCCCCGGTCGGATTCGAACCCACGATTTTGGATGGGAAGACCAACACGCTATGTATTGCGCTACATATTTGTAATGAATGATTTTCTTATCTATATATACTGTTGGATTATTAATTTGTTTGTTACTCTCTGTTTATTTTTTAGTTTAATCAATGAATTGATATTTGAAAAAAAAAACTGTATTAATATTTAGTGTCATCCATACAAGTTTAAGAAATGTATTTGAACTCGAATGGTTGAATAGAATGTATTTTATTGACGATTGAAGATTTGAACAAGTATATATATATATATATATATATAATAATCGTGTGTGTTTTTTATCCTAAATACATATGGAAGACAACAGATGGAGAAACAGAAAAATACAATACAAACCGAAGAATATAGATATTTATTACAAACGACGATCCCTGCATATAACAGAAGGGGTGTGCTGCTTTCCATTTGAGAAGGGAATTCATTCCTGTATATATATATATATATATATATATATATATATACATATACACAGAGAGGGATGCGTTGCGCGTTAGCATTATATGACAAATTTACCTAAAATTTTTTAAAAAATGCAGCTTTAAAATATAGGTGCGCATTATACACCAGATTTTACGGTACTTATTTTTAATGTAATAAAACACGACTAACCTTTTAGATATTTAATATTACGCGCTTTTTCAAGAGAGAGAAAAAGCCTTTTTAAGATATTGAACTTGTGTAAGATTTATTTATAGGTAAAATATTGTAAGAAATGATTCAAAAATTAAGTATCTTCAATAACATTCAGTAGAACAACAAATGTTAAACCAGAACTTGGGGTAACCTTTTTGGAGCCGAGGATTTTTTTATACAGCTATATAGTTTACTGAAATATCCTATTAAAATCCTGTTATCAATTCTGAAGGAATTTAGCAACTGTTTTTCAAAATGAACAAAATTTCAGATTGTGCGAAATTGAAAAAACCGTCATGCATCATACATAAGCGATTGTTATAGGTTCTGGCAACCTGGTTTACAAAGTAAGATTAACAGGAGCACGAATGTCCTGTCCCTAGAAATTTGAGCGTTGAAGAACCTAGAATTACCTTCTGATCTTTAAGTGCTATGCCAGTAATAGGAAGGGAATGAATAAGTGGTATCATAGTGTCATTATGTCCCCAAGCACAAAATAAAATATATCTTCAACTAATATATTTAATTCACTTGTCCCTTAAAATGTTTCGAGAAGGCAACAGACATTTCACCGGATCTCCATGGCAATGTAAGCCCTCACGTCTTTTATGAAACCATAGCAAATAAAGAATCTGTTGGGAAATGTTAGTACAGACCCCTTACAGTCCTGATTTCTGCCTTGTGAGTTCTAGGCCCTTAGGCCACTTAAAACAGTATTACTTTCTTTCCTCTTAAAACAGTATTTTTTAAATTCTTTTTGGATGATAAAGTGATGACTTCCTCAAGAATCAAACACGTTATTTCTAGAGAGAAGAGATAGACCTGCTGTCGAAACGATAGTACCTGTGTTAAAACCATCAGAGCGCTTTATTTCGTTTTCCATTAAAATATTTATTTTCATTGAACTTGTGCACTTTTTATTTGGTCAACCCTTATACAATAGATAGCTGATAATGTAGCCATTGCGACAGTTTGAGCCTGGTGCACAATAACTTAATTTGCCTCGTATCCACGTACCCTGACCTTTCAAAACCTTCATTCCAGCCCTGAATTTTTTTCAGCAATAGTTGCTTCTAGAATATTTGCTGGACCTAGTACGTATGATGTATTTAGCAGCCTATTACTCGGCATGACCTTCCATTCTCAGAATTATACAGCATTCTATGATGCATAGCTGTCATAAGGTATTGGAGTACATATTAATGATATTATTTGTTTTGTAACGAGATAAGTATAATGCCAACAGATAAACAGAGTTTGCATTTATTGTCAGTTAAAACAATGCTAACTGCGCTGTAGAAATGCGTGCTATTACCAAAGTTAATATATATTCCTTGAAAAGTTTAATATTTGCATACTTGGTATGAACAATTTTGTTATGCGTAAATTATTTTAAGTATGTTACATTTTTCTGAAAAACATTATTTAGTCATCCTAGATATAATAAGGCAGCATAAATTTTAGAAATTATAACATAAATAAGGTTTTTATTATAATTTAAACCTATGAAACATTTTATTAAGGGGGCTCACTCATGTGATGGGCTCAAAAAACCAAAACTTTCTTCCCCATAAATTGCTTTCTTAACATGTCTAGAATACGGTGGTAAAGTGATTTTTTAAAATTCGAAATCGTTACAAAGAAGCAAGTGTTAGAAGAGCAGCTTTTCGGAGCGCTATGTTGGCAATTGAAGGCTGGGCCTATGTGTACAGTCGGCTTGATAACAATGGGTCTTCTATGCAAATATACGTTCATACAAGTATAGTCAAGTTTGTAGAGGTTTAAAAGGAAATATTCACAGTTACTGAACATTTCGTCGAACTCGTTTTAGTCTTCACCACCAGTCATCGACGATTGAGGGTAAGTTAAGATTTTCATTGTTTTAATCCGATTTGAAACTTTTTAAACGCGTTTTTCTCAAAACTGTGTTTTTCAAATTTTTCTCCATCATATCTCAAGAACGGTTTGAACGAATGACTTCAAATTTATTGGGTAGACTCAGCACATATATGCGCACCAAATGGAGTACGATCATTCCAAAATTCAAAATATTTCTATTTTTATACTAAAAACATTACAAAAACCCCTCGTAAAATTCGAATTATTTTCTTTAGACTTCTAACAAAAACCCAATTTTTGATATTTCAATTGAGTATAGTCCATTCTCTGCATTTAAGCTTATAGATTAAAACACAGTTATTATTTTTTTTATTTCATATAAATCGTGGAGGAAGTGAGCGTCCATTTTTTCGAGGCGGGTGTGTTTAGATCGCTGTAACTCACTTTCTGTTGGATAATTTTGGTTAAACATTTATAAATATACACTTAAAATACATATAAATAAATGATAAAAAAAACTTAAAGTTCTATTTTTTTACTGGTCGTCAAAAAAATTCTCTAAAAATGCTTAAAAAGCAGGGCGTCACATGGGTGAATCTCCTTAAGACGTACTTATGTTAAAAAGTTTCAATAACTTGGACTGCTATTACTTATTTGGGATGCAATATATACGAATTTGAAATAGATAATTTGTGGAATAAAATAGAATATTCATTTATAAATTTAAAAATTAAAAAGTGTGCACCGCGTATTATAAAGGATTAATAGTACTGATTCTAACAAAACCATTTATGCGACGTACTCAAAAATATTGTTAGTACCTCTTAGTACTTTTAAAAGTGTAATCGTTCTTTGTTATATTCTTGAACATTATGTCACAATATTTTCTAAAGAAAAAAATATGCTATGAAAGCGAATGATTGAAAAACTAGTTCAAAATCTGAATAAAACATAAAAAAATAACTCGATTCGTTTAAAAAAAATTCTTTCCTTCGAATGGATAAACAGATAATGGAATCTCTCTTTCAACGATTGAATAACAAATAGTTAACACTGTTTCATAAAAAGATCATATTTCTCCTCTCCGTACAAAATTCTGATACCCATTCTTTTCCAAAAAAGATTTGATATCTGTAGTACATTCGAAGTTTTATTTGAGATATAAAAACGAAGAAAGCAGTCGAAGTTTTCGTAAAAAAATATCAAAATAAAAAACTAAAGGTGCAGAATTAAAAAGAAACGCTTTTTACTAAAACGGCATTCGACTGTGGCAACACAAATATCGACTAAGACATAAAGTTCTAAATGACAATCAAGGGATTTGAAGATATAAAGTGAAGAGAGGAAATAAAAGAAAAACCCATAAAAATATTTCTTTTTGAGTCTCATCGTGGTATTCCAGTGAAAAATGGAATAAGCATTTTTAGAAGCTCGGTTAAAAATTGTTGAACTTAATTACCTAGTGAATTTGCAATGTAAAGAAATATTCGTAGAAATATGTCTTGAGCTATTTTTTTATCCAAATATATTTTTTTTTGCTTAATTGTATGAAATTAAGCTAAACGTTAGCAATTTTAACAAAAATCAAGTAATGCTTAATATTTTTTTTCTTAATCACCTAGTTTTTTAAAACACAGAATAAAAATCCGTAGTTTTTACTATCTTAGGCTTGTCTGTGCTCCAAGTGAAGAATAACTTTTATTAATATAATAAAAGATATAATACACTGATTTTTCTTATACTTCTAACTCAGACTCTCTGACTCATTTTAACACTATTCATAAAATAACTATACATTTAATTTGAGCGGGTGATAAAAGTAATGTAAATGCGAACAATAAAATTTAATACTGATATTAAATGAAGTTTTGAACAAGTGTATATATATGCCTGATATGTAATATCAAAGCAACATATGTAGACATTTATCGTATAAATGCTATACAGCACTTCCTTTGATTAATAAAGGGTATCATTAAATATTTGAAGTTACACAGGAAATAATTATTTTTCATTGAAAATGAGTCTAAAATGGGTTTTAATTTAGGATATGTGTTTTTAACATAAAACATTTTCTCTAAAATGCAACTTGCTTCAGTATAGATCTCTTTCTCAATACATTTTTTCGCATATTATTTTAAACATAAATATTGTAATTTAGCAATAGAATTTCTTCCTAAGTATGATAAATTCAGAAAATTAGTTGAATCAGTAAATTTATGTGTATCTTAAGTTATATATTTTGTTTATTAAAAATTCTACAAAACAGGACAAGTACTTTTTTTTTGGTAAATGTTCGGCTCATTGTCTTAGAAGATCTGTGCCTCGTAAGCCCTAGGCTTGAGTCGACGTATTTTCTTTATGCGAAAATTGTAGGCAAGGCATGTGCTTATGTGGCATGTATAAGTTCCCTTGAGTATTAGTTTGGCCCAGACACTATCTTTAAAACTAAATCACGAAAATATTTAGCATCCAACCAGAGCGTGAATTGAAAATTCAAGCATCAAGTATTTGGTAACTAGAATAACCTCAGATGGTACCACCAATGAAGCGGCTCTCACACTTGCCATGTCTGCAAAGGCTTAGCTGCCAAAATGCAAACAATTTGAAAGAAAAAGAAAGGGAATTGTTCGTAAATGGAATACTTTATGGTTCCAGTTATGAAGTGTTCATTTAGGAATTACGTAACATCTATATATGAATGATTACTACGAGGGTTAATTGTTGAGTAAGGTCTTCAGTAGAATAAAATATGTTTCCAAAAAGGGATAAAATAATTACAGAGGTATCAGAATGAAGGAAGTTTATCACTCTTACATTTTATTAACTCATTTTTCAACATAGTCACCACTAACAACTACACATTTATTCAATCCTTCTATTCATTTCCCTTCATTCCATCCATAAAGAAAGGCAACGTATCCATTTGTGCATGCCTGCCCGATCATTAGCATCTTGGATTCCTCATCATGACCCAGAAAACAAAAGGCAATCCATGGAATATCGCCATTCTTCTTCTCCGAATGTCATGAAATTCAAAAATTTAATACCAGCAACCAAAGTCATGTTCGTCATCTTTTGGGATGCAAGTGGTGTGCTCTACACGGAATTTCTGACTAAAGGATTGGCGGTGAATTCCGTCAGGTACTGTGCAACATTACGATCACTCAAACAACGCATCCACAGAATCAGACCAGAAAGAAGTGTGTTTCTTTACATCTAGACAGTGCAAGCCGCATTGCAGTGCACAAACACAGAATTTCATGTGAATATTTAAACTCAAAGTGAGTCCACAACCTTCTTAAAGCCCACGTTTGGCACCGTTGGACTTATAGTTGTTTCTAAAATTGAAGACTTTGAAATTTCAACGTTTTTCAACAGATGTCAAAGTTCAGTCAGCCGTGTGAAAATGGATACTCAGCCAACCAGAATCCTACATAGACACAATGAAGAAATATATCGAACCATTGAGCAAATGTGTACCTGTTAGTAGTGTCTTTGTTGAGAATCGAGTTCATAATATGTATGAGTAATAAATTTCCTTCATTCTGATACCTCTGTTATTATTTTAATTTGCCGGAAACTTTTTTATTCTATTGGAGACCTTATTTATCAATCAACTCTCGTAGATGATTGAACGGTTACGTCTTTCTATACAAAGAATACAATTTAAGTAATAGTTCCAAAAATTTAAACATAACAAATCAAAAAGCTGTTGAATTTTTAAAAAAAAATATTTTTACTGTCTGCTTTATATTATGCTGTATAAAAATTGCTTTTTTTCAACATTTAACTAAAAAAATCTAATTCATATTGGAAAAAAATCAATTGTGTTTTTCTTTTAATGCAAAATGCATTAATAACTGGATATGTATATACGCATATGCACACGCATAAGATATATGAGCAAATTCATGTAATGCATATACATAAATATGTCGAAAAGAGTAAAATTTAAATCACCATACAATTAAAAGTCAAAGACATCTAGTTAAGATATTTAAACTTAAAATCAAACATAATCAAGCAATAAGTATTATTGGACTCTTTTAAATTCCTTTAATATAAAGTATAAAATCTGTAAAGGAAAAAAAAATTTAAGGAATCCTAGGAAAAAATGCCAATTGATCACTATAGTTCCTACCAATCAATTCACTTACCTTAGAACATTGAATGATAAAGAAAATCTGACACTTTTTGAAAACATATAATGAAAATTGGCTTCCAAAAGGTGTTTTGGTTCTTTTTTTCTTACCTAATTGAGGAAAGAAATCAGAAAACGAATTACGAAAAAAAGTTTTATACACTTTGCGAAATTAGATTATCACTCTACTTTTACAGAAGAAGACAGAGTTTTCTTGTTTTGTTCTTGTGTTAAGAATATTTATCAATGTTCCTTTCTTTTCGAAAGAAATAAGAAAGAACGCGTCTTTTTTTCAATGCTTTAATGGAAATGAATGACATTGCGGTTGTTTAATATTCATTAAAAATAAATTGAAAAATTGAAAAAGTGTATAAAAAAATGAAATAATTTTAAGGCATATATTTTGTTATGAAAAGTTTTTCTGACTTAAAAAAAATTAGCGATTGTTATTAGTTTTAGAACTTATTTATTTGTCATTATGTGACAAATTCAATGAAGTGTCATTTTGATTTGATTTGAATTTGTGTCGCATTCAGAAGAAACACGAGAGTTATTTGTGATGAAACCCATTATTTTGAACAACGTTCAAATGACAGAGATGACACTTGAACAGGCACAGCGTCTCTAATTTTTCACACAAGGTCATCACGAGGATTTGACGCACATCTACAGATTTAACGTACATTATACCCTCTGCAAAATGGGTTTTAAATGGCATTAGGATTCGAACTGGATCATTCCAGCCTCGGCTTCACGACTATGTGTACATAGTTATGGAGGCCACAGTAACATAATGTGGTAAAATGAATATGATATAATTATTTTGCAATTTATCAAATGCTTCATGTTTCATACATGTATTTATTTTACGAGAACACGTATTTTTCAGTTTAAAAACATATATATGGACTAATTAATTTTTGAAATATATTTTTAATATCTGCAAATTTAAGATTAAAAATTTGAATGCATATAGAATTATTTATTGAAAAGTACCTTTCGATTCAGTTTAAACAACTAAAAACAATTAATTAAAATTTTTAATATATATATATATTATATTTGTTAGTTGATAGTTTAGTCTTGTTATTTTTTCAATTTATTATACTATATATGTAGGAAAGGAGTGCAAGTTTTCTTTTACTTCTTTTGATTTTTATTGTAAGAGATGGCACCACTAAGCGAAACCACGTGAGTTTTAGCTGCGCGATACGATGAGGTCATGTATTTATAAAGGGGGCAGAAAACAAAAACTGAGAGTTGCACCAAAGCTTGAACGAAGGCAGGTCAGAGGAAATCGCTCTCTCCGTTGTTTTGAGAAAGAGTACGTGTTTTCGGAATTAGTATGGTGCTATCTCGAATTATTTAAAACCCCTAGTAAATTTTAAATGTTTTAGTCGTGTTATTAATAAATTAAGTTATTTTAACTCTGCGTGCTTATTTTGACATTAAAATCGAACCTTCCCGTAGACGCCGTCCCACAAATTGTGGGTTCGACCGAGAAGTTTTTAAACTATTCAAATTTTATCTAAGAGCATTTTTTAAAAGTTTTACCTCCTTATCGATTTTTGATTTCCTGAGCGGTACATAGACCTTGCCTTGCATCGAATAGAGACCCGGCAAAGGCTTCAGCTGGATAAGAAATTTTACGAGCGATGCGGAGATACTTCAGCGAGAACAGTCTACAGGTGGAAGGGGTCCATTGACTTGGTTAGAAGCATTGAAACTTGGCGAATTTCCACGTCAGCTACAGTCAACCAAAACTGGAAGCCCAGTGACTCAACGAGATACTGAACGAATTGAACGGAATTACCTTGATCATTGAGGTCAACACTGACGAGAGAACCTTTGGAACTGCATATAATTGCGAGTTATCAACACGAAACAAGATTTCCTGTGTCATTGAGGTCAACGTAAAGTGTCTTCAGAATTACATTAAATTGTGTTAGTGTCCTTTTTTTTGGTATTAAGTGAGTAATAAGCGAAAATTATATAAATGAATGATTTTTTGTGTGTATATTTCCTGTTCTGTGAATCTGAAATTGAATTTTGAAGTACTAGGTACTATTATTGGTTTAATTGCAGACATAGATATTGGATGTTTTTTTTTAGTTTTGGATTAATAACTGAGTACTTTCCGTGTTTTTTCTTAGTAATCTATTTTTGGTAAATGAGAGGAACGCGTTGTTTTTTTAATAAAAAATAAAATTGATATTAACTGTAATACTGTTGTGTTTTGTAAAAGGATTTAAGTTCCGGGAATTCTTTAAAAAGTCCATTTTTGTCTATAATTGTTTATAATTGATAATTGCATATTATTTAAATTATCTTTTGTTTCTTTTTAAGTGAGTAAACTTTTTGCGTGTCATTTTAATGGTTTTGTCTCATTTAACTTGGGTAAAAATTTAAGTTGTTCTCTGGGTCACCATTCTGAGTATAAAAATGGCATTCTTACTCGCGAAAAGGAAAGAGGATTTGGTGTCACTCTCCGAGGATTTGGATCTTACTATCGAAGCAGGTATCACAAAATTGAAGTTAAAGGAGCTGATTGTAAAAAGCCCAGATTACGTTGAAGACGATGTTAAAAAGATTCTTGATAGCATAGTGGAGGAACGTACAGAAAGAGAAGAGAGAGAAAGGGCTGAGAAAGAGAGGGCTGAGAGAGAGGATGTGCAAAAGGATGATAGAGAAAGACGAGAGTACGAATTAGAGAAGTTGCGAATACAAGCGCAACAGACTGCCGGTATGCCGAATAACACCGAAAACGTTCAAGCATCGAATAAACTGTTTCACGAAACTTTTCATAAGTTTAATATGAAGGAAGATATTGGTTTGAATCTTACCTTATTTGAGCGTCATGCAGAACTAACTTTCTTACCGAAAAAAGATTGGGTTCAAAAACTTATAGGTTTAATACCCGTCGAAATTGCCCATCTGATCGCAAGAGAACCAACTAATAAGTGTAAGGATTACGATCATGTAAAGGATTTACTCTTACAAAGATTTAAATTATCTCCGGAAAAATTTCATCAGTTATTTTTGTTTCATCAAAAGTCCGATGAACGAACATGGCAAGATTTTCAACACGAATTACAAACGTATTTTGATGGATGGACTTTGGGCTTAAAAGTTAACACCTACGACCAATTACTAGAATTAATCATAGCCGATCAAATGAAGAAGAGGGCGCCGTATGATTTTCAGGAACACTTTTTGGACGAATGGTCTACTATTAACTCATCTATTGAGCTAGCGAAAAAATTTGAAGATTATGAGGACGTCCGAAGAACTATAGGGCCAAAGCAGTTAAACTCATTTGCTAAGAGATCGAACAATAACGATAATTGTTCTCAAAGGCAAGAACGTTTTCACCTTGGAAATAATTGGAATGATAGAAAATGCTTTCAATCGACAAGAACTTACGATAAAAGAGTTAAACAGGTAACATGTAGCTACTGCAGGGGACCAGGTCACTATGACGTAGATTGTACAAAGCGCAACAAGGGTACGAAAATCAATAAATCTTCTAGCTCTCCGGTCCAGATCGGTTCTCGAATTCAGCAAGACAGAATTAAGACCAGGAAAATAACCATCGGAAACAAGACTTTTGAGGCTCTAATCGACACTGGAAGCTCAGTTTCGCTCATTCGTGAAGATGTAAACAAAGGAATCATCGAGCAATCGAAGCTCTCGAAGGACATTGTCGTGTTATCTGGATTGGGAAAGTACGAAGTCAAAACAAAAGGATCGTTCCAACGAGAAATCGAATTGGATGGAGAGAAATATTCCGTAATATGGCATGTCGTGCCTGCGGTGCATTTGGAGTTCCAGGCAGTGATAGGATCGGACATTTTGGAACAAGCTTTTGTTGGCTTTGATAAAAAAGGTGTTTATTTCCGTAAACACGAAGAAAAGGTGGTTTGTGAATACACAGATATATGAAGCAAGAACTGAAGACGAAATCGAAGTTAAACATGTTATCAATCCTCGAATAAGAAAGGAACTCTCTGAACTAATCAACAGCTATACACCTAAGAAGACCGAAACGACAAATGTATCCATGAGAATTATCCTGAAAGATGATATACCAGTTTACCAAACAGCACGCCGTTTGTCGTTTCTGGAGAATTAGACCGTCAACAAGCAGATCGACGAATGGTTGGATAAGGGAATCGTGAGACCAAGCTCTTCTGAATATGCAAGTCCAATCGTGTTAGTCAAGAAGAAAGACGGTACCGACAGACTATGCATTGACTATAGGAAACTGAACCGAAAACTAGTCAAGGATCGCTTCCCCTTGCCACTGATAGAGGACGTATTGGATAGGCTGCAAGACGCCAAAGTCCACGTTAGACTTGAAAAATGGGTTGTTTCATGTCGACGTAAACGAGGATTGCCAGCATTTCACCTCCTTTGTTGTACCAGACGGGCAGTTCGAATGTAATCAGGTACCATTTGGTCTCAGTACAAGCCCAAGCGTATTCCAAAGATATGTGCACAACATTTTTAGGGAACTCATGCGAAAAGGCATCGTAATAATTTATTTGGACGATTTGATCGTTCCAGCTAAAGATGGGAAGAAGGTTTGGGAAAACTAAAGAAGGTGTTTGAGGGCGCATCCAGATATGGGTTGAAGATCAAGTTTGAAAAATGTCAGTTTTTAAAACGAAAGGTGGAATTTTTGAGTCACGTTGTCGAAAATGGAACGGTGCACCCTTCAGTTGCAAAAACGACAGCTGTCAAGAGGTTTCCTGTACCAACGACTGTCAAACAAGTCCAAAGCTTTTTAGGACTCACTGACTATTTTCGAAAATTTATTCCGTCATACTCTAAAATAGCGAAACCTTTGAGTGATCTAATTAGAAACGACAATCGATTTGTCTTTGAACGACTTCAAATAGAAGCATTTGAAAAGCTCAAGCAATTATTGACTGAAAGTCCAGTATTAAGTATTTTCCAGCAGGGAAAAAACAACCAAATCGCACACGGACGCAAGTCAACAAGGCTACGGAGCCGTCTTACTCCAATAGGCAGAAGATGGAAAATTGCATCCAGTTCAATACATGTCTAAGAAGACTACTCCGGCAGAGAAGAAGTATAGCAACTATGAACTTGAAGTTCTTGCTGTTGTCAACGCTTTAAAGAAATTTCGTACCTACCTTATGGGAAATCATTTCAAAGTCATAATGGATTGCTCAGCGTTTCAAAAGACTATGGACAAAAAGGATTTAGTTACTCGTATAGCGCAAAGGGCATTATTGCTGGAAGAGTTTGATTATGAAATTGTGCATCGTTCCGGCCAGGGAATGCAACATGTGGATGCCCTTAGCAGATATCCAGTCACAATAATTACTAACGATACTCTAACCGCAAGATTAAAAAGGGCACAACAAGAAGATGAATACACTCAGTGTCTAAGGTCACTGATTGAAACAAACAGCAATTCAGACTTTTTCGATAAAAACGAAATACTTTACAAATATGTTGAAGGTCGTGAATTGATAGTTGTACCAAGAGATATGCAAACTGGGATAATAAAGTTAGCACATGAGAAGGGACCATATAGAATAGTTAAAGTAAAACCTAGAGATATATATGATTTAGAGAAAGTGGGTGATCATGAGGTACCTAAGATAAATTCATCTGCTGATTTAATGAAATTTTACTCACCATGATGATGTATTTTTATAAAAAGCGTTTTCTATTCCTTTTAAAAGAACATAATGTGTATTAATGTGTTTTGTTTTCTTTGCAATTAATATTTCATTTTTGAGAGTTGTATCCTTATTTTCAAATTTGAATGTCTATATTGGAATTTTTTATCTCTGATTAATATTAATTTTGCAGAGGTCGATATTTTATTGTATGGTATGTAAAATCACCGAGGTCAGTGATTCCCAGGATGGCCGAACTTGTAGGAAAGGAGTGCAAGTTTTCTTTTACTTCTTTTGATTTTTATTGTAAGAGATGGCACCACTAATCGAAACCACGTGAGTTTTAGCTGCGCGATACGATGAGGTCATGTATTTATAAAGGGGGCAGAAAACAAAAGCTGAGAGTTGCACCAAAGCTTGAACGAAGGCAGGTTAGAGGAAATCGCTCTCTCCGTTGTTTTGAGAAAGAGTACGTGTTTTCGGAATTAGTATGGTGCTATCTCGAATTATTTAAAACCCCTTGTAAATAGTAAATCTTTTAGTTGTGTTATTAATAAATTAAGTTATTTTAACTCTGCGTGCTTATTTTAACATTAAAATTGAACCTTCCCTCAGGGCCGCCGCGTGGTACTAGGCGCCCTTGTTCAAGTTGAAATTCGGCACCCCTTTATTGGGTTCTGTTGCACTCTTATAAAGTGCTACAAATAAAATAAGAAATACTCATTTATAGTATTCGAAATTTGACTTTCGAACTGAAAAGCTTTAAAATTATAAATTAAAACACGTTTGTCTTATTGTTATTTTTTTATTTATTATTTCATAAATTTAAAAACAAAACAAAGCAAAAATGATATAAAATTTTTAAGTAAAATGTAAAAATTAGAAAATATATTCAAATATTGATTCTCCTAGCTTGAGCAGCTACAAATGCTCGTATCAATTCCTTTATATTTAATTTATCCAAAATTTCGCGTGGCCGCGGTAGCCGAGTGGTCTAGGCATCGGATCGTGGCTAGCATGTCATGAGCTCGATCCCAGTACCACTGAAGACCCACCGTGTAGGGGAGCGATGCACGTAAAATCTGTCGAGAGCTCAAACGTCCTCCCGTTGGTGTGGTAGTTAGGAGAGGGGGATGCCAGCTCAGGTGTCGTCCGCGTCACTTGACCATGATTCAAAATTACGCGGACCGTCCCAAAAGCCCTCGTGTAGCTGAACAGTGGGACGTTAATATTCACTCACTCACTATCCAAAATTTCGCTCTCTATGGATATAATTGACAAGTCCGATAATCTCTCCTGCGCTATAGTAGATCGCATGTAGTTTTTTATAATTTTAAGTTTTGAAAAACTTCGTTCTCCAGTAGCCACCAAAACTGGCAGGGTTAAAGAAATTCGTGAAGCTATTGCAATATTTGGAAATGTATCGATAAGATTGTTTTCATAAATATAATTTAAAATATCAATAGGTGACAGGTCCTCTTTGGTAAAACATCCGGAAAGATTTTATTTCTTCAAACAAATTTAATACATCTATGTCCTTTTCATTAATATTTTTAGAATCCGTTAATTTTCGTTCTAATTCTTCACAATGTTTTAAAATTTCATTGTCACTCCAGTTTTTTAAATTAGGTATATAGTGTATAGCAGTGTCTAATATTATATTGTAAAATTCAACCTTAAACTTTTGTCTTGGATTGTTGATGTGGCCGCGGTAGCCAAGTGGTCTAGGCATCGGATCGTGGCTAGCGTGTCATGAGTTCGATCCTAGTACCACTGAAGACCCGCCGTGTAGGGGAGCGATGCACGTAAAATCTGTCGAGAGCTCAAACGTCATCCCGTTGGTGTGGTAGTTAGGAGAGGGGGTGCCAGCTCAGGTGTCGTCCGCGTCACTTGACCATGGTTCAAAATTACGCGGACCGTCCCCAAAAGCCCTCGTGTAGCTGAACAGTGGGACGTTAATATTCACTCACTCACTTGGATTGTTGATTGGTTCGTCGGTTTGTTCATCTTTAAACAGTTTCTTTTTAAACCTGTTTCGACTTTGTGGAAAATCAGTATCCACCCCCCAAATCATCAGCAACGATACTTACATTGGCAATTGCATGTTCATATGCTTCATCTGATCTAAATACGATTATCTGAAGTAAATTTCAAATGCTTTACGATATGAGTAGGGTATTCAAGAGTAATATATTTCTCTAAAAGTAAGAATAATTTTAACAAAAATGTGTGTATTTCAGTTACCAAATGTTCAGTGAATAATCTGGTTACGATAAATTTGAATTTTTAAATCTTTGTATGATATAAGACATAAACAGTATTATATTCAGAATATGATAAATTGTGCAAATATAAATCACATCACAAACGTTGTACAAAAATTTAAATGCAATTTTCAACAAAGAATAATTTTACAAAATTAAGGCAAAAAATTTCATATTAACCAGCCCTTTCTATCATTTATTACATGTTGTAAACATTAATTTACAATCAACTTTTGTTTCCTTGTTTATTATGAAAGCAATTCTTTCTGTTTCTGAAAGCTAGTTTATCTGTAGTATCATTTCAATCAAGAATATTTTACCGCATTTATTTTTTTTATTATTTATAAAGAAAAATTCAGAGAATTTATAAACTAAAGTAAATTCTAGACTGAGGATCGGTATACTTTCAAGAAAGAACCAGTTGTTAGTGAAACAAGATATCGAAAGCATCAGACGCCAACTTGATATGAACTTCCAAGAAAAAGGTCCCCCATCCCAGAAACAGTCGCGTTAAGACTGTCATGCTCAAATTAATATTTTTTATATTATTTAAATCAAGTTTTACACACAGGCATTAACATTTTCCATTCCTTCAAAAATGAAGAAATATTATAGATATTTTTTATTTATTTTTATTTCTATAGCTCATTGCAAGTGCGATCAGTGTCAAAATATCAATGCTAGGAATTAAACTTTGAAGTTTTGAGAAAAAAATGTCAATACCATTACTACCTTAAGTACTAATTTTTGGAATTTCACGTTTACACTAATAATTGACCTTTATAAAACTGTTCTTGCATAGAAAAGTGTGTTTTTGGAGGATGTATTCAAGCAAAGAAAACAAATGCATATTAATCAAAAGAAAATATGCATATTAATCAACATAAAAGTACTATAAAAGTCCATTGAAATATATGTATAAATATAGACGAAAATCTTAAAATTAGCTGATGTAACACGGAAAATTTACAAAATAAAAAAAAATTTTTAATCAGATTTCATTAAGCTGGACATTACTTTTACTGCCTCCTTTGTAAAGAAAAGCAAATAATAAATGTATGTTTTGAATAATATGATAAAAATGTTAATGATAAAATTATTATTTTAATATGATAAAAATGTTTGTACATTTTTTTAACTCAAGGGAAAATACAAAACAAATCAAAAGTGAATTCATAATTAACGTTTGCAGTTATAAAGGAATGAAGTAAAATTGAAGAAATTACTGATTTAAAATTGCGCCAACTCTCTCTGTTTGAAAAAAAAAGTGATTTCCTGAAGGCAGTGGCATAGCTAGGTATTTAAAGCCCAAGTGCAAAAAAAAAAAAAAAAAGAGGGCTCTATCTTGGTTGAATTCTATCTAGTAAAAAAGTAAAAATATGGGAATATTTAAAAGAAAAAACTACAATTTTTATACTTACTGTCTTCTCTTTCTTGGCGTTGTTTGCGCTTAAACACACTCCACTTGGTTTCTTTCACTTTGTTTTAATCTATAATTTTAGTTTTATAATTTATCTAATACGATTTGTATGTGTTCGAGTATTTACTGACATTAAAAGGAAGCAGAAACGAAATTCTACCCTATAAAATGTTGTTGGAGAATCTCTAGCTATTAATTTATTCGGGAGGACCGAATTCACATCCAACAGAGGGCTTAGAGCTACAAAATGGCTCACCGAGATAGACAGGAAATGATACAAAAAATATGCATGAACAAGAAAATTTAATACAATATTATAATTATATATATATATATAAACATATCTGAAAAAGAGCAGAGGAAGGGGGAAAAAATTACATCAGAGTAAAATTACATCATACGAGAAGATTGCGAAATATTGAAACAGGAAACTAGCTTATTATGAATCATATTGTTATTAAAAATAGAATGTAACTAGTTAGGAATTGCTTCTTGTGTAGGTTTTTTAAGATGTAATAATAAGTATGGCAAGAGTTTTCATGAAACTTGAAGTTTATTTTCAAATAACAGTCTATAAAAAAAAATGAAAATATTGAAAATAACAAGAACTTTTCAATAAGTAAAGCTCGCAACACTGAACAAACAACGAAAATAATTTAGGTAAAATCTCTACAAACTCGAAATTACTTTCAACTGAATTGCGACGATTACAGTTGTGTGTTGCGACCTTTTATATTTATATCTTAAATTTTAAGAAATCGTATATTCGGCTGCCCTTGTGTATAATCCTGCTTAGAATCTAAAGAAATTCATGATACCAAAAATAGTGTTGTAGATCACGATAAAGCAGTGCTTCTCAAACTTTCAATATTTGCAACCCAGTTTTCAGTTATAATTTGCATCGCGCCCCACTTCTTACAATAACAATGTACTGAATGCAATTATAATGTACTTAGATTGTAAAACTTTGATGCAATACGACTTTAATTATAAACGCACTAATTAGATAAATATTAGGTTTTGTAAATAAATTTTGTATATGACAAGCCCAAGAGAGTCACTAGTAATTACTGAACTTGTTTTTAATTGAATATTGATAAATTAATTATCAAATACTTTGTGCAGAACTGATACGTTTATAAGTAGTGCGTATTATATCAGTTTGAATGTGTATTTCATTTTTTATTATATAATGTAAGAATATATTTTGCTTTGTAATTACTTTAAATTGCAAATTATTTTATTAAATTGATAATTATTTAAATATTTTATTTTCGAATTTTCGTAATATGCTCGCGCTTCCCCCCCCCCAAGTAGGGTTATCACGCCCTCCTTAGGGGGCGCGCCCCACAGTTCGAGAAACGCTGCGATAAATATTTTATTTCGAGATTTGAGAACAATTTAATAACAGGTATATATGGCACAAAATATGATTTGGGGAAGAAAAGCCAAGCGATTTACATAATAATTTGGCCAATAGTGAAACGAAGATTTGATAATTTAGATATAAAAATGAAAGCGAATATTTGACTTTTTAATAAACACTGGGCGGTTGCACGTTCTCTGTAATTTTAATTTTTTTCTCTTTTTTTCACCCTTCAATTTTTTATACCCCAAATCTTTTTCGTCCCGGGCATGTGCCTAAGCGGAAAAGGGGCTTGGTAGCGGGGGGGGGGGGGTACGCCACTGGACAACGGTCATCACATAATAATACAGTCATCACTTTTGCCAATTAACATGCAGTTTGAAATTAACTGTTTTTCGAAGGGAATGTACGGGAATAATATTTGACGACATTAAAATTATCCGGATCATAATCTTATTAAGACGGAGTCGAGAACAAAATGAGGTCCTGGACCCGGGCCTAGTTGGCCCATGCCTTGAAATGTCTCAACTTCAATACAATACGACTTTAATTATAAACCGACCAATTTATCAAGATAAGTATTTTGTATATGACAAGACCAGGGGAGTCACTAGAAAAACTTATTTTTAATTGAATATTGATAATTTTTTATCAAATACTTTGTGCAGTACTGATACATTTATAAGTGTTGAGTATTATAGCAGTGGGAATTTGTATTTTATTTTTATTTTATAAGAATGTATTTTACTTTGTAATTATTTTAAATTGTAAATTATTTTATCAAATTGATAATTATTTTTAAATCTTTTGTTTTAAATTTTTCGCGATACATTCGCGCCCCCAAGTAGGGTTATCACGCCCTCCCGGAGGGCGCGCCCCACAGTTTGAGAAACGCTGCGATAAAGATTTTATTTCGAGTTTTGAGAACAATTTAATAACAATATACATGAAGCAAAATATGATTTGGGGAAGAAAACCAAGTGATTTACATAATTTTAAAAATGTACATATATTATCATTGCAAACAAAACATATACGTTGAGCCACAACATCTTCTCAGCATATAATGAAAAAAATTTATGCCGATACAAATCATTCCCGATTCCTGTTGTTACATGTTACAAATTCTTAGATTTTGAAAACATTCCGTGTAAATAGCGTGAACTCCACACGGAACGTGTTTTTATTGTTGGTAAAAACGAAAACAAAATTAAATTTAAATATAAAATTCAAAAAAAAAATCTTATTTTATTGCCAAAAAAATATAAAACATGCAAAATTGCAAGTTTTTTATTAAACTTTTATGTAAGTAACATTAAATCAAAAAATTATAAGTACTATAAATTTTGGCGCCCCCTGCCCCAGGTGCCCTTGTGCGGTGAACAATTTTGCCACCTCCACGCGGCGGCCCTGCTTCCCCTAGACGCCGTCCCACATATATATATGTAATAATCCCCATTAATTATTCTTAATAACTTTTAATTACCTTTGGTCCATCCCTTCAGGACCAGCGTTTTAGTAATAAGTTAACGAGCCGTCTAACGAGAGGATTTTAAACTACATCCTTCCACCCACACAGGTCACGTGATTTAAGCTACCTATATATACCGAGACTCCTGGAGACCGCGCTCTTAGAAGTCCCGATCCAATCCTGCCACCCCATTGGTCACTACTCCAGGAAGCCACACCCAAGTTCTTAAAGTTTTTTTAACTTTTCTCCCAGCCAAGAATACAACACCAGCTACTTCAGCATCAGATAAGGAGTGGAGGGACCTGGAGGTCCCAGTCTCCTGATTAGTTCAGCGACGATTCAGACCGCGCTCTCTTTCGCTTCTTCTCTTCTGGTCATCATGTAGTCTGCCGCATCTAGTGTTTGTGTATTGTGTGTCTATTTGTGATTACATACATTTATGTGTCGTCCTTGTCTTGCTTAAATGTTTTCAAGATGTATGAATTCCATTCAAAAAAATCCATCATTACTACATCGTCGTATTACAGAAGCCGGTAGGACAGTTTCCTGTGCGGGAAAGAAGCCACGCCCTGAATTGAAAATTCTACAAAAGAAATGTGAACGAATCGAGTCCTCGAAAGGGTATTCCCCTTTTCGCCTGATAACAAGTACGGGGAAATTCCCGTTACTTCTTTGTTTCAGCTTCGTAAAAATGAAAAGAAATAATAAATCTTTCTAACCTTGAAGTGCGCGAGATATGTTTTTGGCAAAATTTAGAGTTATGTGAAAAAGTGCAACTCAGCGATTTTTTCATCATTGATAAGTTTTTCTTTTTACTCTTGTCATTCTAATTATTTGCTATTAACTCTAAATTGATTGTATATTTTCCCTTACTGGTTTTATAATAATTTATCTTAAAATGTTTAAGAACAATATTGTAATTAGTATGCCTATTGATAATTGCAAACAAACCTAAAGTGTTTTTTCTAATAATCTATTTTGATCCAAAATCTTACTATGTTTTTAATTTATGATTTAGATATTTTGAAAATATTTTTTTTAAAGTCTTCCATATGAAGTGTGTAGTATGGGGTAGTGGTACCCCAATATAGTTTCTTTATTTAAAGCCTGGTCTTACCCAGCATTTTTTTACTTACCCCTCAATTTTTTTTTATGTGTCTGGTTCTACCCCAGAGTTTCTTTCAATGTTATGGGTCTTACCCACATCATTTCCTTTTTTAATTATTCTTTGGTCCCTACCACCATTGTACTGTTATTATGGTTTATTCTAATGTTTTTTCAATGTTGTGTAACAAATTATTTTCATTTTTCGATTGTATTTAAATTAATTGATTGGGCAGTCAACTCCACGTATATATTAATGTGAAGGTTATTACCATTTTAAAAACGTTTCCAGGAATCTCGGCTTTACATTTTGAATTTACGGGTTAAATTTACTTATGCTACATTTTGTTTTGAAGATAAAATGCATATATTTCATAATGATTATTTTTGAATTTGATATTTAGCATGAGAATTGATAACTTTACAGTGTTTTTAAGTGTTTTACTCAATCAATACCAAAGATTTGATATTTTTATTTTGAGAATTTTATGTTGAGATACACTATTTGATATATGTTTAATGTGGTTTTAAGAATTTTTTGGTTACTATTAGATTTACTCTTTATTAGCATGATACAATTTATTTGATATGAAAATGAACAACTTTAATGTGTTTGAAATAATAATAATTTTGAGAGCACTTAGGCTGAGATAATATTATAAATAAATAATAATAAATAAGCAAATGTTTACATTTAGAAGAAATAATAAATAATAAGGGTTTTGTCAGGATTGTGCATAGTGAGTACCTCAAGGGAATAAATACACCTTTGATTGTCAATATACTATTGCCTCCAAACTTATACTTTTGTCATAATAAAAGTAATACATAAAAATGTTATAAATAGTTTTTAAAAAAAAATCTCTTTGGTCGACTTGCAATTTCCAGTCTAGGCATATTTGTTTTTGAAGTTATTGTGCAACATTTACACGATAAGAAGTAAAACTTGTCTCAAAGATTGTGCAAGGCGTGGGTCATCCTAATTTTTTTCTTTTCACCCTCAGTGCTCTTATATACAATTTCATATAAATTTTTAAGAAATTATTTTTTATATTTTAAGAATTAATATTTTTGAATTCATAGCCAATATTAATAATGTGGTGGATGGTTGTTTCAAAATTTTTACACAATTTATACTTTGGCAAATTCTGGAATATTTTTATGTTAATGTTGAAGTGAAGGAAAAAATTTTGTAAATAATGATAATTTAAAAATTTAATTTTGTACTTTATATCTCTGTATGATACGGGTGTGGACCAAGGGCCCTGGTGCACACACGCGTCTTGCGGAGGGGGGAAATGTAATAATCCCCATTAATTATTCTTAATAACTTTTAATTACCTTTGGTCCATCCCTTCAGGACCAACGTTTTAGTAATAAGTTAACCAGCCGTCTAACGAGAGGATTTTAAACTACATCCATCCACCCACACAGATCACGTGATTTAAGCTGCCTATATATACCGAGACTCCTGGAGACCGCGCTCTCTTTCGTTTCTTCTCTTCTGGTCATCATGTAGTCTGCACAGCTAGTGTTTGTGTATTGTGTGTGTCTATTTGTGATTACGTACATCTATGTGTCGTCCTTGTCTTGCTTAAATGTTTTCAAGATGTATAATAAAAAGTTTAATTAACCACAAGAATGCCACTGCAAGCTCCATTCAAAAAATCCATCATTACTACATCGTCATATTAAACCAAATAGCTTTCCTAAGGCCCAGAATGCTGGCAATTCAGGTGAAGTTGCTGGCCAGAAAACTTTGTTTAACCTGCATTCCTAGTTCCTAAGGCTGGGAGTTTGCTTCTAGTATTTCTGTGGCTAAATCTTTCCTATTATGACGATAGTTATCTTAGGTTATAACTATTTTTGTATATTTTGTAATATATATATATATATATATATATATATATATATATGGAAAAAATTTATATATAACAAATAGAACATAACAGGGAAAAAAAAATTAAGATCAAATCTAATGAAATACAAATAAGAACTAGCTAGTCAAAATGCAATTTCGGACTTAGGACCGAATAAGTGGGGTTAAACTAGTTTGAAGGCGCCAACCTTCCCCTTTGCAACTCGGTAGGAAAGACAAAATAAAATAAATAGAAATTTAAAGTATACAAAATCCAAAATATAAAAAATCCAAAGTATAAAAATTCTTATAGAAATATGAAAGAACAACCGCGACTACTATATATATATATATATATTTAACAAAGCTAATTGATTCAATATTTATTATTTGATACTATCCCCAGTTTTTACCTAACTACCAGCGTACACATAAAAAAACTCTCTATAATGCACCACGTTTTTATTATTTTTCAGAATCATTAAATATATTAGGCAATTATATATGGTACAGTTTCTTAAAAATACGAATAACTCACCAAGGGAGTATTTAAAAAGGATAATATTTGCATTATATCTAAAATCCCCTTTAATACAAAGCTGTTTTAGATACATTAATAGCTTTTAAGAAAGTTCCTCCAAAAATTAGAAAGAAAAAGAAAAAGCTTTTCGCCCAATGGACATACGAAATAATTTATGAAATCCCCTTATCAATTTAATTATCTCACTAAATGTTATCTCTAGTTTTATTATCTTTAATTCAACAGAAACTACAAAACTAGTTTATTGCAAAATAATTCTGTGAATACTTTTCATTCTTTCATTGTTTCACAATATGTTTTATATTTAAATGCGTAGTTTCCCTATATTATAAACATTTAATTTACTTAACTTTCGTAATACCTAATTTAATAACATAAACTTATTAATAATGCCTCAGATGTGACCTAATATCAACTAGTAATTGTGAACTGATATTGCTTTGTTTGCTAACTCTGTGTTACAAGATAATGCATTAAAGGTAAATTAAATACCATTATTCTCTTAGAAAGTTACTTTGTAACCACAAATTACATTTTAATTGCATTCTCCATTAATAGAGTGTCATTTTGAAATGGATTTCTATAGAGTGAAACAGATAACTGTTGTCATAAATCCTTCCTTTGAATAAGTATTAAATATACTGTTAATTTCTCGTATAAAATATTGATATTATTCAACGTAGTTGAAACTTTGTTCGAAAGTGACATTCCACTTTAAATTATTTCCAAGATTTTCAGAAATTCACATCGATGAGAAATTAATCCGACACTCTTCGAAATTATGATCCTCTTGAAATTATATTTGGCTTATAAGCTTTCAGAGGAGTATCTGCGTGCTTTTAAATCATTCAAATATACGTGCCTCAAATTGGAAGAGAGGTTCAATAGTTAGTATTAAAACCTCTTTGTGAAAATTACTGCATGTGTTTGTGTGTGTGTGTGCTAATTTTCAATTTTTAAAGCATTTAAAAATAAAATAAATTGTATTGTGGTATATAATATAAATGCCACCCTAATATTATTACAAAACTTTCACATGTAACCGGAATTTAGAAATATATTATTTTTCATTTTAAGTTTTTGAGTCAGAGTTATATTAACGTCCACACTATAAAGCAGCTGGAGGGCTATTGGCGATCGACCTAGTAACTTTGGACCATGGTCAAGCAACAAGTAGGACCATTTAACTGGCTCCCCTCTGCTCACTTCCACACCCCAATAATAGAAGGATGTTTGAGCCTCGACAGATATAACGGGGATAAACTACGCCGTAATAGTCGTAATACGCCAGACACGCGTCCGTGACCTTGATCATTTTATATTAAATTGAATCTCTCTATTTTATTGTATTGTATTCCTTCAACGTGCAAATAGACATAGGAATAATATTCAATATAATACTGTTTTTTCTATTATGTCTAAAATATTGCTGTACGGAGCAGGGGGATCCATAAAATATTGCTTAACCCTAATTAACTGACCTCTTTCAGTTACAGCTTTAGAAATCATAATACGTCTCCATTTTAGTCCAATGACTCTTTCGATTTTTTTTTATTTTAATAGCTCTTCTCCTCTGGTTCTTGTACTTTATGTTTTTATAGAATTTTAGTACGATATATTTTTGCACCATTTATTTTACATATATTTTGGTGGGTTTTGATGTGTTTCTTATAATCCAATTTCGTTCAATCTTAGCTTTGTAGGAATTACAATTCGTCTTTTATTATTTTATTTTATTATACTATATATATATATGTGTGTGTGTGTGAAAATTCTTCAGTTCTCTACCAGAAAGCATCTCCTTTGTCCCTGACATCCCGGCAGCCGCAACGCGGCCGACCAGCACCGTCTTTTAAGGGACTATTAATTTTGGTGTCTAGATCGACCAGCCGTCCTCTAAAGGTTAAGACCGAAAACTCTGAGATTTGTAATTTGGAAAGCTTTTTTTTTTAAAATTGTAATTGCTAATCTTTGTATACACTGATGTTCTAAATTAAAGTTATGGCTATATGAATTATATATGTATGCAAAGAATTTGCTTTAACATTTGGGATTTAGGTGTACTAACGCCTTATGTTTTAAAGTAGGAAATGGTGACAAAAAAACACACATTGGGAAACTGAGTTTGACGGAAAAATGAGAGAGATAGTGATTAAAATATGATACTTCCTAACTTTGCATTGCTCCTTTAAACGGAGGTGTTGCTACTATGTACAACTATCCAAGAGTGATTAAGTGCTCTCATCCTGTCAACGATACTAATGAGTGACGATTGTGGTTGTATTTCCAATTCTTCGGGAAAAAACCCCGATTTTATCACTTGAAAGACCTTGCAGGGAATTTTCGACATGCAAGTGTTCTTTCTTGAACATCCAAAAAGTGATATATGGGAGTGAGGTCTAGAGATTACTTTGGCAACTTTATACGTTTCCGTACAGTTTTAGCGGTACAGTACGGCAACCTGTACTGATGTTCTTCACTACAGTACAGGAACTTCAATATTGCACTGAAAGTATTTTTGGTGAAAAGCTGTTGACCTTAGTAAAAGTGTTCATTTGACCCACCGACCTACTGGTCTGCAGCTACGATGTTCCTACCTTAAACGACTGAGACAAAAGGAATCCCTGTTCGGGCTGGTAGCTAAGGTTTTTTATTTTCGTCCTTTGTTGGTTGCGATTTGCGGGAAGAGGGTCTCTATACATGTACTTCAAAAATGTATTTAGACTATTTTGCGTTCTACTTCGAATTATTGCTCTATTCTTCTTCTTAATATTGCTATGTTACACATATTGCAACAAAGAATATTTTACTTATTATTGGAAATCGGTTCATGATTGCATTTTTAGTTCATGTATTAAATGTAGTAATGCACTTAAAGCATAAATACCTCATTCAAAAGAAATATTTTTAGCTATCTCACTTATTTCTGAGAAATTTTATTGCAAAATTTTTATTACGAGATATGTGAAAATTAAAAAAAATATATATTTTTAATTAAATTATTAATTTACTACCGTTTAATATGTGACAAGTAATTAGAATTTAATTAACTGTGTGAGCTCATTCAAAGCAATTAATTTGAGTGTTGAACTGTTTGTGGCATTCGCATCTTTTAATTATTAAACCTATAAGAAAAAAAATGTTTTTCATTTCCCAATTCTTCATTTATCTCATATTTTTATGAGATAAGAGAGGAAAGCACTGAATGACTTCAATCACTTTTTTACTTTAGAGTTTATTTTTATGTCCTTCTGGAAAAACTTGAAAGAAATGCCTTGGGAATTAAAACTTTCACGTTGAAAAAAAAGGAGAAGAAAGGGAATTCCTCTCTCTTTAGAAAAAAAAAGTTGAAATGTTTGAAATTGGAATATATTTAAAAAAAAGTGAATACTTGCCATTCCAGAAAAAAACACAGGCATCGTAATCTTGTAAAAATAAAATTTAGTATAAAAATAAGTTTAATTTCCGTTCGTAATTGCCGCATTAATAAAGCAGGTAAAGAAATGATGAGGTGAAATTAACTGACATCATGATAATAGAGATAAAAAGGGCAATAGAACTTTTTTTTTTAAAATTCTAATTAAAGGGAAGAATTTAACTGAGTCATTACTCGAATATTGTTAGATATGTTAAAAGAATTGTTTTAAACTGAATTTGTCTTTAATATTCAAATAAAAATTGAGTTTTTGTGGATTCCCAATTTTATTGATTTTCATGATTTCTTAAGCCATTTAACCAATTTCTCTTTGTCCTAATATTCTAAATGAATATATTCTCCATTATTTGATAAAAAAAACATGTAAACTTTAGCTTTTTTAAATTACTTAAAGTACGCATTCAATTTATATAGGTGAAGTTATTCAATTTGATTTAGATTTTTAAAGATATATATATATGCCTTAAAACTCTCTCTCCCAGAACTTTCAATATCCACTCCCATATGATGAGGTCAACGTACACGATTGATCATTATCTCGTACACTTGGTCAGCGTCTGGTGAGCGTGTAAATACAAAGAGGAAGGGAGTGCCGGCTAGATGTCGTCTTCGTCACTTAAAGGAATTTTAAAATTACGAGGTCCATCTGGAATAGTCCTTGTGTAGCATCAAATTGCGATATTAATATAAACTCTCTGTCTGTGACCAGTGTAGTTTCTATCAAGTGGCGGGTTTGAACACTGGTTCTTCTAAAGATCGAATATCTAGGGATAATGAGGCAAGTAAGTTTTACACAAAATTAAAGACCTCATGTTAATATGGTAACAAAGTTTAGAGAAAAAGTTTCTAGAACAAATGTTTACTTTGTTATTTTACCATCGTACATAACTACGAGATATACTACTATACTAGAGTCAAAAAGTGCACGGAATGGTCCCCTACATTTACGAAGATGCTCGTTGGAGAGGAAATATCTATTTCGGGGGTTGGTAGCACTACTAAGGAAATACACAGCTATCTGGAATTAATTTCCTGTACTGTTGGCGTTAGCAGCAGATCATTTCTAAGAAAGTGAATTTTTTAATGTCGTCTCTTTGCCAGATAGTCTCTTAGCCTCTTACAATGTCGTCTCTTAGCCATCAAATTCTGTGTTTTGCTCGAGGAATCTTCTTGAGACGCCGGAGATACTGAGGAAAGCGTTACGTTAACAATTCCAGCACCAGAGACCGTTTATCCGTTTCCATGGCTGCAAACGAAATTGAAGGGATATTGTTTTGTGGAAGCAGAAGAGTTGATCCAAAATGCGACGAAGCAACAGACGGGACTCTCAAAAAGTGGATTCCAGGAGTGTTTTGAACAGTTATACGACCTCTGGAACAAGTGTAGGGATACAGGAGGGCGGTACTTTGAAGGTTAATAAGATAAAATTATAGTTAAACTTTTAATTTGTAATTGACCTATTCCTTGAACTTTTTGACCTACCATGCATCTTCCTTACCCCTTGTTTATCTCAGAATGTGATATAGTAACGGATCTACAGAGTGTATTTAAACTCTTGGGTAAAACTTTAAGAGGTGATAGTATACATTAAGACAGACAATATTAAATGGAAAACTTAGGGTCCCAAACGTCTTCCGAAGGAGATAAGCCCCAATAAAGTTTAGGGTCTGAAATTTCAAATGATTATAAAAAGCGGAAAAATATGTCGATTCGTTAGCGGTTTTCGCTATTAGTATTCTTTTTGTCAGTATTTTCAGGAAAAATAAATTTAAAGGTAAAGCTCAAGAAATATCGGTAAAATGCGCTTTACACTTTGGAGTAACAAACAACTATTTTTTATCGTTATATTTGAATCACATTAATATTTAAATATCTTGGTAACTTCAATTAAATATCAATTTTATTCTATCTAACTATATGTCTCTTTCTATATATCTTTCTATATCTCAATCTTTCTGTCTCTTTTATATCTAACTAATTGGCAAGCAAACCTGTACTATATATAATAGACTTATTCTGCATATCACGGTTTCTTCTTCGGAAAGGGTTGTTGATATTCATAGCCCAAAGATTTCCCAAAAGGATTTATGGAATGACGCGTATATAGGATATATCTAAACTCTTGGGTAAAACTTTAAGGGAAGATTGTACGCATCAAGAAAAACAATGCTAAATAGGAAACTTAGGGTTTCAAGCGTCTTTCGAAGGAGATAGGTGCCATTAAAGTTTAGGGTCCTAAACTTCAAATGATTAGAAAAAAAAACGAAAAATAAGTCGATTCGTTAGCGGTTTCTGCTACAATTGTTCTTTTTGTCAGTGTTTTCTAGAAAAATATTTTTAAAGATAAGACATAGCACTCCTGGATGCACGACACAGGGCATACCAGGAGTGCGAGGACACCGGAATTTGAAGAGCATGTGTTGCGGGAATTCGAGGAACAACCGGTAACGAGCACACTGACTGTACTCGTCGTAGCAAATGTGAGTCACACGATGGTTTGGCGAGTGTTGGGAGCCTAGAGCCTTTGACCCTATCATGTGCAGCGTGTGCAGACCTTGAAAGCAACCGACCATCAGCCACGTGTTGATTTTTCGCCGATGGTTCCTCCAACGATTGCCTGTGCAACCAGACATTGCCGCACACGTGCTATTCACCGATGAATGCAGTTTCAGTCGGGAAGATATTTTCAATGCGCACAATGCACACAACTGGACGTACACTAGCCCACACGCTATCCGTCCTCTCTCTTATCAACGGCGTTTCAGCGTCAATGCGTGAGCCGGAATTATCAGCGCTCAATCGATTGGGCCATATCTTCGGCCAAGGCGCCTGGACGGCGGAACGTATCTGGTATTCCGATAAGAGGTGCTTCCAGTTTTACTGCAAAGCGTTCCAGCTACAGTAAAGGATCGTATGTGGTTCCAACATGACGGAGCGCCTGCACATTTCAGCGCATGTGTGCCAAGTGAATTGGATACAGCATATCCAGGGTGGTCCGGTAAATTGACCGGCACGCTCACCTGACCTCTCCTGCCTAGACTTCTTCCTCTGGGGCCATCTGAAGAGTCTTGTTTACGCAAGCCCCGTCGACGCCAACGAGAATTGCCGTCGTTGCAAGCGATATCCAGGATATGCCCAGGGTATTTGCTAATGTTCGACAGTCTCTCCGCCGGTGGTGTGAGGTCTGCATCTTTTCTGGTGAGCTCTCTTTTGAGCAGTTTTTGTGATTTCACAAGAAAATCATACGTGTACCATTTTCTACGTGTCACCATTCATTGAACATTAATTCATACGCACTACGTGCGTACATCAAATTGTTTCTTTTTACTTTGAGCAAAAGAAATTGCTCATGTCTGCTATGAATAACTTTTTAATTAAATTTGTCATCCCTCTCTCCTTCATTTTACGTGTAGGGGGTAGCAGTTGCTGCCTAGTCTACAACCGAGCATCTAAGATAGTGAATAACTGTACTGTGCCCAGGGGAATAGGGGGGTTCAGATTTCACCTCCTGGACACAATTGAGTGCGCTACTTAACTACCCCCAACGATTCAGATTTTGAGCTGAAAATTTAAGTTTAAGTCTAAGCTTTTGAAAGCATTTAAGTTATGACCTTTTTTGCCGTTCGTAATTTCCTACATCCGTGGTTCTTAAATTGTGTCCGTGGACCCCCGGGGGTCCACTGCGCTTTTCTAGGCAGGTGAGGAGTCCCTCTTGTAATGTTGAGATTACACTTATTTACCGACTCTGAAAGGCCTTTTGGAAAAAATGAATTAGAAAAAAAATTAGACCAGATCACCAAGTTGCCCCGATGAAAAAATCTCTGCAAGAACTTGCATTTTGATCAAGGATATTAGGCAGGATATATATGCCGAAAATCTTGGGGGTTTATGACGTCACGCTGATACATATGAGGGGGCCGTGGTGATTGAAAGTTTAAGAACCGATGACTTACGTCATTGCTTTACAGTTGTGAGGTTTTATGCCCTGTCGCTCTGTTCTTTCTCTTACGGAACTCTGGGCTTACGTTTTAACAAGATATTTAAATGCTTGTCTTTTTATGTTTTCGATAATTGTCTTCCCTGTGTAATTACCAGATGGTGGACCGTCACGTGATAGTGACAGCATGTTAAGTGCGAAAAGGGATTTAAAAACAGTTAGGTTCCTTTGGGGGGAGGATTATAAACCTAGGTATACATTTTAGAATATGTTCATATTCGGGAGTGGAATTAACCCTTCAAAATACATAAAAAAACAAAAGATTTTTAACAATAAATTGGAAAAGTTCTGCTGTATTTGAAGTAAAATCAGGTACGAGTAAAAGATTTTGAACAAGACACATTGATATATGCTTTATTATAAATGAACAAGTTGTGACGGGTGCTTACGCGTTTCACTAACCTTCTCTCGAATTCTTTAAAATGTTTTATTTATTTCAACCAATCTCCTCCGAGAGCCAAAAAGTGTGACTTATGCAAACGAGATATTTTCGGGTTTAGCGAGTTCGAAAAGGATATAAAAGGGAGAAATGAAATGAAGAGAAAAAGGAGATTTTGAGAGAGTAGTTTTTCTAGTGGAAATATATTCGTCGGGAGAAGTCTATTGAAAAGTATACATTAAATCAGTTCGGGACGGAACTGAGAGATAGCTGAGATTGAAGCCGCTCATTAAAGCAATCCAGATATAGAAGAACCTGCCTTAAGAAAAGGTATCAGGTCAGTTGTTTTCATAAATTAAATATAAATGTGTAGCTTGATTGTACGCGTCGTTCTCCGTGGATTTAGTTAGGATTCCGTCGTTCATAATCGAATTCTTCTCATACTCCACTGTATTTTGTTGATCTTAAGGTTTGAATAGTATTTGTGTAATCTCTCAATTAAGAAAGGTCAATAAATAAGATTGATTTATTAAATAAGTTGTAATTAATTATGGATCCAACATATTCAGATTTAGATAATACGCGAAGGGGAGTTAATAATCTTAGAGGTAGTGATAGACTACGACAAAGTAATATAATTTTTTAAAGTCAATTCCTACTTCGTAAGGAAAAAGGTGCTGGTGTCTTTTGTTGCAGCTAATTGTAACTTTGACAGAAATAACGCAGAATAAATTTAAAATTAAAGAACAAAATTTAATTAATGAATTAATATTTGAAAAAAACTGTATTAACATCAAATGTCATACACTTCAGGTTTAAAAAATATTTGAATGGGAGATAAAAAAGTATTTTTTTAAAGATTGAAAATTTGAACAAGACACACACACACACACACACACATATATATATATACACTCATGTCCATAAATTAAGGATAATTCAGAATCACACAGAAATTGAACTCTAAAATAAAAATTTCACCTGTAGAATTATCACACACATCTTGAAGCAGAATATGCAAATTACAGGAAACCACCAGATGGCGCTGGATAGTACGTCACAATGACGAGAGTGTAAGAGAGGGGTATATAAGGAATGGTGGCAAATAATTAAAATTGTTCACAAGCGCTTTAAAAGTCTTTCAGTGCAATAACCGCATATTTATGGCACAAAGGAAACATTTGGCTGATTTTTTACGTGGTACAATTATCGGACGACTGGGATGTGGACGTACCCAGCTGGAAGTATCCAAGGAACTTGGAATCACCCAGAGTGTCATCTCCAGGCTTTGGCAATGATTCCAAGATGATGGTAATGTCAGTTGATGTTACAGCACAGGTCGCCCCCGAGTTACATCGCCGAATGAGGACTGGTATTTGGCAGTTACTACCAAAAGAAACAGACGGAGCACAGAATCATACCTATCTCGTCAGCTCTCTTCAGCTACCGGTATGACAGTTTCAAGGCAAACCGTGTACAGACGCTAAAATCACATTGGTCTATATGCTGGTAGGCCTGTCAGATGTGTTCCCCTTACCGCAACACATTGTCGCCTGCGATTAACCTGGAGTAGAGAGCATGCATTGTGGACACCGCAACAGTGATCTTGTGTGATGTTTTCCGACGATTCCAGGTTTAGTTTGCAGTCTGATTCTTGCCGGACTTTCATATGGAGAGCGCCAGGTACCCGTTACCACCAAGAGAACACCATTAAAAGACACCGTTACGGTGGTGCAGGATGGCTCATTTGGGGAGGAAATATTCTTGGTTACAGAACTGACCTGCACGTTCAGAGTGTAACGATGACGGGCCACATCAATCGGGATGTCATTCTGGAACAACATGTACGTTTGTTTCGGGGCGCCATGGGTGCTGAAATTCTGCTTATGGATGACAACGCCCATCCTCACCGTTCAAACATTGTAGACGAATGCCTTCAGTCGGAGGATATCACCCGTATGGATTGGCCAGCATACTCACCGGACTTGAATTCAATAGAGCATGCTTGGGATATGCTTGGCCGACTAATTGCAGCCCGTCAACCCCCTACCACCTGTTTAACGGAACCTCGGAGGGCATTGCTTGATGAGTGGTGTAATATTCCCCAAGATCAGATTGATAATTGGATACTCAGCATGTGTAGGCGTTGTAAGGCCTGAATTGCATCGTCCGGGAGACATAATCCGTATTAACCATCATACTAACTATATTATACTGTTTTCTGTAAATAGGTTCTTTTTTGAAATTTGCTCCAGGGAGTAAAAATCTCAATTTTTATTCATTATGTCAAACATATAGCTTCCTTTTTGCTCGTTACCTTTTGTTTAATAAATAGACTTTACAAATAAGTCAAATTTGTTTTGCTTTTGTCTTTTTCTTTGCCTGAACTTCATTATCCTTAATTTGTGGACGAGTGTATATAAAGAGAGAGAGAAAGTAAACAAAAAGAATTAATTAAAAAACAAACATCAAGTTTTTTTTTATGTGAGATCATGTGCTTGCACCAGTGCATAACGTCATAGATTCATCCAGAAGAAAAAGAAAAACACCAATTTTTTCAAATAAGTTATTTTGTTAGTGCACCTTTACAAAAAATACCCACATTTTGCATTTTAAAATTTCGGTTTCTAAATGTTCAAGATTGATTATTTCACATTGATTTATAAAGTAGCATTTTGCCACATATTCAATATTCACCTAATCTTCAAAGATCATATTGCACAGGAAATGTATGAATTTCAAGCAAAACATCATCAAATAGTTTCCAATATCTCCAATGCTGTTGATTTCACGAAATACTTGCAGCTTTAACTCAAAATTAAACAATATGTGAGGATGTCTGCGACTGGTCTGGGTACACCACTCATATCTATATTTATATAGTATACTATTTACATTAAACTATGGAGATGCGTGTTTCCTGAATGTTTATAAACCCTATCATGTAGTGCATCCTCATTTAATAGCTTCTGTATTCAGTGCTACAAATGTTGTATTAAGTAATCAAAATCAATCAATGATTGACAATTAGAAATGGTCAAATGTATAGCAATACATAGCATACGTTTTCGTTATATCAGATTTCTTTGTATTTAATTTCTTAATTTAAATATAAGTTAAATTTAGTTTTTTGCTTAAAATATTAGCATTAAAGATTACACAGTTTTACATTCATCACTTAGCTTCTTTCTTTGAAATATAAAGTTATAGACTGTTAAATTAACAATAAGAGTATGATTTTTTTTAAAAAAATACCAAATTGAGTTAAAGTATTTGTATTATTGTTTTAATGGGATTTAATAAGCGAAGAATTTTTAAAGATAACCAGAGCAAATACTTAAAAATTCTGAAAAATTATTATTTCGCTTCCGGAATAACCATAGATGATTTCACTGTTGGTGTACATTTTTGTTCTGCCATAAAACAAACTTTTCAATTTATATTTAGAAACAGAAATATTAGGCATTTAAAAACCCAGTCAGATGTACAAGTCTAAAAATATCTATATCATACGTAAAATAATTTATTCACGGCATTTTTTCATTATAATCCAATAAGCGCAAGTAAAATTGACATGCGCATTGTATCTAAATATACATGTAGTTTTTTTAATAAACTCTGAGACATATTTATAAATACATATAAACTATATACATTAGTGGTATCCACCTATACGGTGCCGCACTAAAGAGTGATACCAGCTCTTGGGGATGTACTGGGTCTGCAATGGTAAAAATATCAAACTGCAGCCCATTGGATAAAAAAAAATATATTCATTAGCGTAACAGCTCATGAGGGTCAAGACCTACTGACCCCATCTGAGTTTTCATGAACTTTTGCACCGGTCAGGTGATTAATCTGACGCTAACCCTCAGTGCTTAGCTCCAGAGTCAGCTTACTACTCATTTATCGACCCACTAAGGGAATGAAAGTCTGAGTCAACCTTACCCACAACCCGTTATTAGGACTCCTAGCATGTGAAGTGGAAGCGCCATATGTTACTATTCCGCGCTGCAGCGCTTACGTAAATATATACATAACATATTAAACTACTATAATCTAACTTGAAATGATAAACTAGAAATTAGAGCAATATAGAATAAGGCATTGTTATTAAATTTCTAATTCTATGTGTATGTATGTATGTAATATATACATGTACATACTTGTAAAGTCATGTATGGAATATATATATAAATATAGATTACTTACTTGACTTACCTTATACTTGGAAAAATTCTTAAATCGGATAGCTTGTAAGAAAATTATATTTCTTATTGAACAGAATAAGTAGAATTTTAATTTTACTCATTGGTATTAATTAATAAAATATAGATTAATATGATTATATTTGTAATCTTCTGTCTTTTGGAAACATACTTAATACTTTAGAAAAGGCATTTCTTAAACTTCTTGACAGCAAAAATATCAGTGTTTTAAAAATAACTAAATCGTCTTCAAAATGCATTATATATAGTTGATACTACATATAAATTAGTTCAAATAATGAATTCATATGTCCTGTTAAATATTTCAGTTTGGTTAAAAGCGTTGAATTCCAATTTATATGTAGTTGATTAATTAAAGACATATAGATTAGAATCGAATGCTTTTTTATTAGAAATTATTTCTTGAATACAAACTTTACAGTATAAGTTTGCGCAAAAAGAAAATAGTATTTCTTGAGAACCAGTAGATTTTTTCAGGGGAACGAAATAAATATTATAGTTGGTTATTTTTCTAAAAATAATTTTTTAGAAAAATTATTAATTGCAATATTATTAAGATGCTGCTAATGTGTCTAAAATTTTGAATTGTATACTTTAAATAAATCAGTTACTAAGCGTGACATGCAACCTTGCCTTTTATAGACATTTTTTGTTTTGTTTGTGAAATTCCATATGTGTTCTCTCAGTGCTTAATTTTGTAAGCAGTTTCAGTAAATTCTCCAGATTTTACTATAAAACTGATGCAGAATAAGTGTCCTATAGTTTAATGCTACAAATTGCTTTATTCAAGAATTTAATAGTCTCAACGAAATATTATAAATGAATAAAATTTATGCACCCTATATTCAGAATATTATTATTATTTTGCATTTACTGTTACGGCTGTCAGTGTAAATCTAAAATTATTCATTTTAGAACAAGCAATGACGAGTATTGTCCATCGTTTTGGTGTTGTTATGTAAGCAGTTTGAACAGGTAATAAATTTTTTTTGAATTTTTTTTACAATATTTATTCTAAATTGTGTTGACTTATGTTCTTGGACCTTTCCTTTTTAAAGAACTTATAGGATTGATACATCAGAAATCCGATGGTTTTTTTTTTCTAAACACTATGGAATACAATTTTCTTAAAAAACAGTATCTTAAATCACTTATGTAAAGTTATGTTGCAATACGTTTTTCAATACAGCTTTGCATTATTTATATTGATATAATGTAAATTCATCTTATACTAATATACACTCACTTCCAAAAGTTAAGCACGGAGAGGAAAATGCTAATTTCCCCATAGAGCTGACATCGTCGATGATTACCTGGAGAGTGAAGGGATTGCGCTTATGGCGTTGCCAGCATATTCGTCCGATCTTAATCCCACTGAAAATCTTTGGGATGCTCTCGGACGTGCTGTATCTTCACGTTTCCCACCTCCAGCCACTCTTATTGAGCTGGAAAATGCTCTACAAGAAGAATGGCAATTGCTTAATTCTGCGGTGGTTTTCCACCTAATTGAAAGCATGGTCAGAAGGTGTAAACTTTGCATACAGAAGAGGGGGATCACATACTCTTTTAATGTCCTTTTTTCATTTTATGCTGTTTATTTTCACTTTATACATAATTCTGTTTAAGGGACATAGTACCTTTAACCCATCAATTTATCGATTTTTCAAAAATATTTTTAAAAAATAATTTGAACTGTTTGGAGCATTTTAAAACAAACCGCGTCAAAATCCGATAATTATTACGCTCAGTACAGGAAAAAATGTAAATGTCTAAAGAGACTTTGCTCTTTAAATGGAATGTAAACAAACCGCTATTCCGTTAGTTTCGGTTTCGACCTGTAATATAAAACTGCATTTTTTTCTTAAATTTTCAATTTTATTTATAATTGTCTTTTTGATTGGAGAAGCATATCTACAACTCAACACATTTCGAATTCAAGCAGATGTTTATTTACATTTGTATTTCTACTGCGTTGTTTTTGCTTGCTAAGTCTGCCTTCCTTGATAATAGTTTTCGAAAAAGTATTGAGTAATCATTAATTTTTATTTGATAATTCATACTTGTGCATATATTAATATGAGTAGTAAATCCGCTAGAAGATCTACGGATTATAGAAGAAAGAAAAGGCATTTTTGTGGGAATCAACATTCTAAAAACGAGACGTTAGAACCGGTAGGCATCGATGTGTCATCAGCTTCATCTAAGAAACTGTGTTTGGATAGCGGTTCCTATCAAAGCAACTCCAGTGAAAGTAAGGGTTATCGATTGATAAATCTAGACATTCTTTTAGAAGAATTATCAAAATATTTAATATGCTTTTACTGTGGCTCAAAAGCAGTTTTGAAAGAAAAGGTTCTGTTTGGACTAGTATCAGAATTTTACATTGATTGTGATTCATGTGCTATGCAATCAACTTTTAAAAGTTCACCAGTGTTTGAGTCAAGTAACCACGACTATGAAATAAACACTCGCATTACATATGCTATGCGTACACTAGGGGTTGGTCTACGTGGAATTAAAACCTTTTGTTCGGTGATGGATTTGCCTCCACCGGTTTCACAAAAGTCCTATGATAGGATTTTGAATAATATAAAATCTGCTGGTTCCATTGTAGCTGTTTCTTCAATGAACAAAGCTGCAAAAGAAGAGATTGCAGCATCCGAAACAAATGAAATATGTGTTAGTGGTGATGGAACTTGGAAAACTCGGGGTCATACATCTCGCATTGGTGTCTGCAGCATTATTGGTGATATTACAGGAAAAGTTATTGATGTCGAAGTTTTATCATCATATTGCAAAGGCTGTGATCAATGGAAAAGTCCGAAATGTGGAATAGCATATGAAAAATGGAAAAAAAGTCATGAACCACATTGCGTGAAAAATCATTCTGGTTCTTCTAATAAAATGGAAGTGGAAGGAATGAAGAGAATTTTTAGACGTTCCGTATTGGAAAGAAATGCCAAATATGTGAAATATATTGGTGACGGTGACACTAAAACATTCCCAGAGCTGCAAAGTACGGTGTTGTACAATTTAGAAAAAAGTGAATGTGTTGGTCATATACAGAAGCGGATGGGTGCCAGACTTCGTAAGTTGAAACTGATGAATCGTGGCAAAAAGCTATCAGATGGCAAAAGTATAAGTGGGAAAAATCGCCTGACAGATAAAATAATAGATAAATTCACTACTTACTATGGAAATGCTATACGTGAGAACTGCAGCTCCGCAGATGATATGCGTAAATCCATTTGGGCCATTTATTGCCATTACCGCTCTACAGATGAAGAACCAATGCATTACTTCTGCCCAGTTGGTGCGTCCTCATGGTGTGGTTATCAAAAGGCGAAATACTCCGAAAATGAATCATACAAACATAACAGCAATGTGCCAACCTCTGTAATGGATGCAATAAAACCAATATTTGCAGAATTATCCTCACCTAAGTTATTGAAAAAATGTTTAGGGGAAAGACTCAGAATTCAAATGAATCTTTCAACTCTACGGTTTGGAAATACTGCCCGAAAACATCAGGATCTTCTAAGAGAATAGTTGATATTGCAGTGAATGAGGCAGTTGTAATGTATAATGATGGAATGGCTGGTCGCTTGGATATTATGTGTGAAACATCTGGGTTGTAAAGTAGGGCATTTTTCTGTCACTTATGCTTTTCAGTGTGATAAAGCTCGAATAAAAGAAGCCGAAATAAAGTCTAGATCTTCAACATTAGATGCTCGTAGGGCTTTGAGAATGCGAAAAAAAGCCATGCATGAGCATTTTGTTGAAATAGAAGGTGTAACATATGAGGCGGGTGCATTTTAAGTATTCAAAAATTGTATTTTGGGGTACAAAATTATAATGCAATGTTTAAACGTGATTTTCTCAGTTTGTAATTTTCACACTTTCCCGCAAGATTAAAAAAAAGTTTTGATTGTAGAGTTCTAAAATTTTATGTGGTTATTGTTCTTATCATTTATGATTCTGTGAACCTCAGTTTTGTTAATACGGTGAATAGATTTTATTTTATAACATGATAGATGGAAAAAAATTACTAATTATAAATTTTATGATATCTAAATTTTTTAATTTTTTTAAATGTGGTAGAAATTTAAAATTTGAGGTTTACAGAATTAAGGCATTATTTAGCTTTAATTTGGTACATAAATGAAGGTTCTACTGTACATCTTTCAAAAGTTATCTTGCGGGTAACAGAAGGTAAGTAATTTTTATTTTTAAATTTTTGTGTGCATATTTTGTGCTGTTAAAAAAAATGTATTAATTTAAAAGCAAAAATTGATTAAGTATTTTAAACTTTGAACTGTTTTGAACAATTTGTAAAAAAAAATCATAAGAATATGCAAAATTTATTGATTTATGTTGAATCGAAGAAGTATGTCAAAATGTACAATTTTTGGTTTCGAAAGACATTATGTGATAACTTAAAAAATTTAATATTGTTTTCATTTCTGTATATAATTATTGATTTTGTTTTATGAATAAATATATATGTGCTACTTTACTGCCACATTTTGTGTCAATTAAAGCAGTATTTGTTTATTTTTTGCATTTTACATCTTCATACTTAACTTTTGGAAGTGAGTGTAGTTAATATTAGTAAAGAAATTCAATTCATTAGAATTGATACAATAACATTGCAAGCAATTTAAGTGTTTTTAAAAGTGCAAAAACTTAATAGATTTAAATTAATTTAATTTATGAAAACCACTAAAAATATTTCCGTGCAATATTATCTTAAAAACTTAAGAACATAATTAAGTGAAGAATAAAATAAATTTGGTCGATTTATTTTCATTCATTAATATATTCATGGTTTCATGAAAGAATATTCTAATCTGTCGGATTACAGTTAATTATGTTTCGTGACTCATGTTATTGAAATTCAAATATATCTGTACAAAAAACATTTAATTAGTTTATTCTAAGAGAATTTCGGTTTTATCTTATGGAAGTCTAAGGGCTTAAAACATACACATAGGGCTAAATTAATCAATGAAACGTTTTTGAAATCAGAATATTTTTTAATTTAATTTTAATTACGCTTTAAATATTCCTTTTTAATAGTTTGTTTATGTTTCTTAGTTTTACACTTATATAAAAACGAATGACCTATTTAATATTCCTTTAAAAGAATAATTAAAAACTCGCCCACACAATATGTGTTCTTATTTTTATTTCAGAAATAATTATATTTATATCATCAGTATATATATATATATATATATATATATATATATATATATATATGTTACTTTAAAAAGTAACTTTTCTTTAAACAACATAAGATTTTAATCAAGAAAAAATTTAAAAAGCGTTCATGTTTTTTTCTTGGAAAGATACAGTAATATTTTAAATGGAAAAAAAAAATCAACTCAAAAATAATTCATGCACTTCATTGGCTAAAATGAAAAAGAAAAACAAAAATTATCGTAACAAAGTATTTTAAAGTAATTCTACATTGCCTAAACTATATTACAATTGTTAATACTTTCTAATATATAATTGATTTTAGTTGATGAGAATTTCCATGTTGCATAATATTTGATACCTAAGTTATTTAAAAAAAAACTTGACTATAATATGTCCTTCCCCTTTTAACTAAAAAAAAAAAAAATCAAAAATCATTATTGGCGGTATTGAAATTTAAAATTAGAGTATAAGCGTTACTATCACAGAAAGTTAAAATGAGATAAAAAATAAAAAAAAAAATGTTTTTGGTTTTCCTCGGAACTATCGAGAAAAACAATTTCAAGAACCTAATATATTATGAAAGTAATATGAAAGTTGATTTTGAAATATAATCATTTTTATTGATCATTAATTTCTTAAGTTAATTGATAAGAATAAAAAAACACGATTCTGATTGTTAATTTTCCCAATTTATCGATAATAATATAACCCAATTTTTCATAATTTATTCATACGAAAGGCGAATTTTTATTACGGATTTTAGAAATGTAATGCACTGATACTTAAAGCATATGGGTTGAATATTCTAAATAAAAATAAGATGCAATATATTGAATTTATTTGTACTAGTTTTGTGCATTAACTTTCAGAATTATCGAATCATTAATTATACTTAGAATATTAAATTCAATTTAAAATATTTTGTTCTTCATTCAAAATACATTTTTAATTTATGTCAAATTTTACAATACAATTTCTTGAATTAGAAGCAACGTTAAATAATTACGAATTCATTTAGCATGTTACAACATACCAAGGTAAAAAAAGATTGTTCTCATCCTATTTTTAAGGCGGAATCAAGGTTCAGGTACGAGAGTCAATCAAAAAGAAACTTGATTTGCGTAAGAAAACAAAAATCATAGAAATTTAACACCTTTAGCTGTATACTTAAATGTTATGCAATACCTAGTTTTATACGTAATTAGATCCGTTCTTTAAACATTTGTAGAAAAATCCACATGTTTATTTTTCAATGCTTTTGGCAAAGATATCTTGTCCAATTTGCCACGACCTTTTCTGGATTGCACCTTTATATGAGTGGTTTCGTCGCTTACAAAGTTCTTATAAAAAGTGATCAAAAGCAAAATTACGAGGTGACATATATGGGTTAAAAGAAGGTGATCCTATACTTTCTTTCCGAAGTACGCATATTATTTTGTTGCATTCATTATCTCATTGTCATAAAGGATAGCAATGCATTTCGACAGTTTAACTGAAGTCGATTTTAAATGATTCAGTCGCCACGTTTCTGTATTTCACGATAAGAAGCAGAGAGAATAATCAGCAAAAAATGCAGAAATACTGGTTTCCTCTAGTATGAATTATATTTATTTTCTAAACCTTTTCTCTCAATAAACAGCGTCAGTATTACTGTCCCGTAGATGTAGCAGCTCGAAAGACATGAAAGTGGAATGATTTTACTCTTGTAATGTATGTTTTATTTTAGGTGAGAAATAGCGTATCTAAATCTTATCTTGGGTCTTCCTTTTGCCCTAAAACTCATTTCTTTCCTTTCGATAACTCGGTAGAAGTTTAAATACCCTTTCAAAATGCATTCATTTATGTTTCACCGTCAATAGACGATGTAACTATTGAGCATATAAGTCTCCATAAATCTTTAATTGTAACATTGCTGAGCTGCATTTTATGTACAATTCCGTGTGGAATATCTAGCTCGTTTCAGATTTCGAAAGTTTTACAAAAAATTGAGTTTTCATTATACTCTTCATACATCTTAAAATTATTTTCAATGGATTTTAGCCAACATATGCAAATCACAGCATGCATTTTCTATTTGGACACCACAGGGCATAAACATGCTCACGACTAGTTTTCAAAGCAACTTAAATTGCCACCTGGAATCCGCTACATCATCAAGATACTGATAAACATCCAATGTGTTGTCATACAGATTCTTCAAGGCAGTCTTTCACGAAAATATGCACAAAATAATGTAATTGACTTTATGAATGACCTACGTATATTTAAAATGATACTAGATGCTTAAGGGAAATGATTCTGTAATGGGTTTTAACATAACAAACATCTATTTTAACTCAGCGTTTTTTCAATTATTCCTTATTTGACCACATCGGTCAATATATATGTATACCAAGCACAAAAGGCGTCCTTGGAAGTCAGGTGAGTTTTTGCACTTCCCATGCCGTTTTGTATAGAAAACGAAATTCTTTGGAAAATTCACCCCAATTCTTGTCCTCGTCGTGTAAACGTGAGCAACTAGTTTTTGTTTTGTCGTGTGTGTTTAAATGTGCATAAAATAGATTACCATCTAACAAAAGACTGTCTCATTTTTGCAACCATAACGACATCTATAATATAAATATGATCAACGGTACTGAGAATCATTAGAGAATTATTTACTTATAGAGAATTATATACCCATATTATTTAGTAGAGAATTATTTACCTATAGATAATAATTCTCTACTAAAGGTACTGAAATAAATACGGCCCTAAAGATAAATGAAATTTAAAAAGACAAATATTGGATTTTTAGAAAATTGTTATGGCTGCTGTAGTAGTATAAACATAGCTAACTTAAGGCAGCTATAATATATAAAATTATTTATATATGTAAATGGACTTCAACATCCAAGTTTTGAAGCTAGCCAACCTTCTCCTTTTCTGTTTACAATACTGAGTGAAATCTTATTGAAAATAATGATAAGAGTTTGTAATCTCATTACAAGAAAAGTTAACTTACCTAAAATTGCATTCAAAAATGTATATCCCGCGATGAATTGGTGAACAACAAACAAGTTATTGCCAGATTCTGAACCCAAAGACAAATTCAGACAATAGTATTGTCTGAACTGTAACACTGAGGAAAAAGTATGGAACTAGTAGTACTAAAACAATTATATAGTACATGTATAATGATAAAGACTACATTTGCTTCAGTAACTCTAGGAATATATACTCATGTCTAAAATTAATGTCACAACCTTGTTTTTCGTCATAATTTAACATGTTTTCAGTAAAACTAATGTAATTTACACACATTTTACACATTTTGAAGAATAGGCAGTACAATATCAAACTTCAGTTTAGATGTTTATTAGCGTTAGTTTTTGCAGAAATACTGTATTGAGACCGTTCAAGTATATGGTGGTTTTAACACCAGTTTTGTGGATATTGCATTTAAACAAACATATTATTCTGTTTGCAGTGAGAATGACTTTTCATAATCATTTAAATGTTACTTATGATGGAGAGCCGTTGGCATGTTTTAAGTGGGCACGATGGTTACAAGTGGTCCGACAGTGTCCTCCCGGTTATGGTATCTGTTTAAAGCAAATGGTAATGTCCCCAGGAAGATTGACAAGATCAACATAGAACATCGACATCTGCACAGGATCGCTGCATGGCATTAAGTGCACGATGATATAGGTGTACAATGGTTCATCAGCTTGTTCCTGAACTTGCTGCTGTGTCTGGAATAAGAATTTCCAGAAAATTAGACTACAGCAATCTTGCAGAAACTGGCATTTATGCCCGGTGTCTAGTCTTATGCGTCCCTTTGACTGCAACAAGCAGGAAACACTGGATATTGTTTAGCTGAAAACATCATGCCACCACAAGAATGGTGGCATATTCTTTTCAGTGATGAGTCGAAATGTACCAGACAAAGTGATTCTCGCCGAGTCTTCATCTGAAGTGAAAATGGAGCTTGCTTTCATCCCTTCTACGTAACACAAATCGACATATTTGGTGGCTACGGAATCCAAGTGTAGCACGGCATAATGTTCGTGAGTCGTACACCACTGTACTTTTCTATTCAGGTTTTACCGATTCAGAACGCTATGGGTATGATATTCTGAAAGCCTATGTGAGGTTTTTCGGTGAGCTATGAACCCGCACTACATTTTCATGAACGCTAATGCTCGGAGACACAGAACTCACATTGTTGATGAACTCCATGATGGAGTGGATATCTGCCCTATGGATTGACTCTCCAGGTCTCCAGATTACAATTCAATTGAATATGTTTGGGATGATCTAGGGAAGGCCATTGAGCAGCATCCAACACGAAGACACCCCAGAAATTAAAAATTCCGCTTTTGGAAAAAATGGGCTTTTTTGGCACAAATACTTTTTGATACCTTCATAAACAGTATAGAAACTCGCTGTCTTGCGTGTATAGCAGCTCACAGCAATCACACTCCATAGAAAACAAACTTTTCCGAGGTAAATGCTTTATCTCTGATTCACGACTGCACATTTTTATATGACTTATATCTTAACTCTCAATTAAATTCATTTCCATATTGTTATGTTGCTACATTCTTTCTGACATTGTAATAAGTTTATGTGACAAATTTCGTGGCAACACAGTAAATAGTTCATCAGATTTTACAGATTATATGTTTGTGACCTTAGTTTTGGACATGAGTGCATTTGTATGTCTATAGAACATTATTTAGGTTACATATAAATACATACATACCGTGTATAACAGGCAATATTATGAACACTATTTCGTAAAATGGCATACGGCATTTAAACAATAAAACGTTAGCACGGTTTTTATGTTTATATTCAAAATCACCAGTAATGCAATGACTATTATTGTGCTTACATTTCACATTTTAAAGACTTCTTCTAGTTCACACTTTAACTTTTGAATTTGAAATTTTAATAAAAGGCTTAACCTTAATATCCTTCTTCTAATTTAATTTCTTCTTGCGTTGACCCCATTTTCGAAAAAATAAACGAAACATACCATTTAAAATTAATCTCAAACTGATTATTGTTTTTAATATTCGCAATTATATTACATTTGAATGATTCATTCTAGTACAAAGTTATTACATTAAATATATTAATTACCTTTGTAAGAAAATTAATTTACCTAAGTATTTTTTAAGTCTGAACTAGAATTTTTTAAAAAATAAAATACGAATACTAATATATTAATGCATTTAAAAAAACTCCATTTATTTTTAATGTAAGTCTACAAATGTGTTATAATAAAAGCTATTTAGTTTTTAGATAAACTTTATATCATTGATAATATGATGATAATTAAGATTATATATATAACATACTTTCCCTGAAAATTCTAACCTAAATTATTTAATTTTAATACGTGGATATAATTTTTTATTCCAATTTAAAAAAATTCAGAGAAAAATAAATAACTAAATTTTTAAATGAATGGAAAAATTTGAAGGAAGTATATGAATACAAACAAAATTTTTCGACACATGTCGCCATTTTTTACCTCGGTGAATAATAAAAACTTTAGTTGGATTCATCGAAAGTTTATGGGAGATAAACAGTCTGAACAACTTTAGTCCGAAAATTGTGCTTGGATCGATATCCGAATATGGTTACGTTAACCATTATATTTCATCATTTCAAATTCCGCTGAGGTAAAAAAGAAAAAAAAAAAGACCCTACCAATTTCCTATCACAACACACGAAAAGTGATGAAAAACTGCTACAACTTTATAATCAAGAACTTTTAGTATTGACTTTTTGGTTCAATATCCAAACGCACGCTGTAATTTTCTTTTCTCAGAGACTTTTCTTTGAGATTTCAAGAACTGTAAGAACTTTCATACGAAAAGAAAAATATTTGTTTGAAAATCCTCAGTGGATATATCAGTGGCATATTCGAAATGTGTTTGTTCTTGTAAGTGTGATTCTGAGTCCCGTTTTTGATACGAAATATGATACGAACGGGATACGATTTATGATATGAATATCAACAAAATTATATTTTTCATCCTTCATTCGAGATTCTACTAATTTTCTTTAAATGTCTGTGTCAGTATCAGTATTAAATTTAGAAAATCAAAGCTTAACTAGTAAAATAATGAAAAATAATTAAAATAATTCGAAGTAACTGAATGAAAATGCTAAGATCTTCTATTTTAAAAATGTTTCTGTAACTTTTGTTTTAGAAGGGAAGAAAAATATGAAAAAAATAATTATTATGTATACAAATGGAGAGTAAATTTGATGGATTTTTTTTCTGCACGAAGTCCAAAAATTTGAATTAAACTCTTAAATGATTTGCCCGTACATCATGTGGGCTACCACAATCTAGCTATAACATGTTTACCCGTAAGCTGTACGGGAAATGGTGTTTTCTTCTTTCTATCTCAGACTTGTATTTTTAATTCTTATAGTGAAATTATTAGTGATTGTGCTCTAAGAGATCCAGTTTGTCGATGGTACTGACTATGGTGACATTCTTTGTGATGAAGGTGAGAATTAAGATTTTTGTAAATATTTTATTAAGGACAGGATTAGCAAAACAGAGTGCAATTTGTTGCTTGAAAAGAAACGAAAATGGAAAGATAATCCAAAAACGACGATATTATCTCTGTGCTCATTGCAATATAAGAGAATTACTTTATGTTTATGCATCAGATTTTGTGTTCCTTATATATATGAACACATTGACATAGTCCTCAATCGTTTGAAAAAAATGTGCGCACATGATATATTTGACACCCATCCGGTATAGTGAACAGTGACGCTGACTGCAATGCCGTAGGGCCTGGCTTTGAATCCCGGAGAAGGCATAGATGTTTAAGTTGTAATCCTTCATTCTTTCCTTTGTGTGGTGTGCCTTTGTGTGATACATTGTGTGATGTACGGGGTTTATAAATGTTCTGAAAAAAAAGCATGATATATTTTTTAAGTATGAGATAAAGTCTCTTAAGATATATATATATATATATATATAAAGCATTCTTCATAGCATATAGAGTATACTTATAAAAAGCAAACATTTAGGGGTCCTGATTTAGAAAATAAAATAAAAAATTAAAATAAATAATAAATAAATTCTTCCATTTTCACATTTTGTTAAGTTTTGACCTTAGTTGTGTGCAATAAAAAAATGTGCCTTTTTTTAAACACTTTGGTCAAAAACATCTTATACTTTAGTGGTTAATTTTTGTAGAAAAATGAGCATTATTTTAGAATTAGGAATTATTTGGAATTAATAATATATAAATAATGCTGAACAATAATAAAAAAGTTTTACAGCATACTTAGTGGAAGCTTTTATTCTAAATGTAGTTTTTATCCTCTTGCACCGAGAACTCAAGACACGTTATTGTTGCTGTAAACCATTGTATTGCTATTCAATTTTTCCATAAAGAAATTTTTAAAAAAATGTATAAACAATGACATAAACTATATTATACTCTTTTCAATATTTAACATTTCATTTTAAAATACATTTTATAATGAATAATGAAAAGGAGAAGAGAGAGAAAATACTTTATGTTTCAACTTTGTGTTTAAAACTTTGAGATGATGAAGATTTTTTATTTTAAAATGAAGTATAATATTGGAAAAAAATAGTTATTATGAATTTTCAATAATATGCTATAATCAATTTTCAATAATATGTTATCCAACTACCTTATTTACTCGAATCTAAGCCACATTATTTTTCCAGTGTTAACATATACTGAAAATTGGGTGTGGCTTAGAACCGAAGGTTTAAAAAATCGCTCGATAGAAAAATTGAGTTGCCACCTCCTTCAAAAGGAAAAAATAACCTTCTATTCTGACCACTTGCATTGATGACTTATAACATTCCGCAGCTTATCTTCCAATATCCAGTCTATTCTGAATTTTGCTGTCTGCTCGTATTTAGGAGTATTTTTATACGCTTTCTTTTAATCTCCTAAACATCACGACATATCGGTAATGGAAAAACGAGTTCATTATGACCCAAGTATGAAAAGGAAGGTGATTTTATAATATTATATTCAGAAGAAAAAAGAAATAGAGCAGAGGGCAGAAAATTTGGCATGGAGGAAACCAATTTATGTCGATAGCGTAAGCAAAACGATATGTTTTTTGCCTGTAAATCTTCAACAAAGTCGTCCACTGGATCAAAAAAAAAAGATTGAATAGCATGGAAATAAACATCACGGGGAAAAATGGCACCAATGCCGAAGTCAGCTGTGAAGAATTTTTTTCAGAACATGATATTAACGGTTAGAGCAGCGTTTCTCAAACTGTAGGGCAAGGCCCCCTAAGGGGGTGGTATATCTCTACGAGGGAGGATCTAGCATATTGAAAAGTCGAAAACAAAAGATTGTTTAAAAAATAGTAATGTATTGAAAGTAAAAAAAAATAAAATACAAAACAAAAAATAAAATACACATTTACACTGATATAATACACTTATAAATTTATCACTGCTGCAAAATGTATTTTATAACTAATTTAATAATTCTAAATTAAGTACAAGTTTAATAACTACCGGCGACCTCATGGGCTTGTCATATATAAAATTATATACAAAAACTAACAATTATTTTGATAATTTTTACGGTTTATAATTAATTTCTAAGCTATTGAAAGTTACGCGATTCATTCCCCACTGCCATCGTTTTCCACGTAGACGCGTGTATGTGATGAATCGGGGGGGGGGGGAAAGTAAGCAAATCTTCTGAAATAAGTAAAGTCTGCGCAAAAACATTGTCAAGGTCCTTTTATTGCATAGTAAAACTTTTAGAATAATTTAATGAATAACAATGCCTGAAAAGAGATCGTACTTCGGAAAAACTAACTCTTTGGCTGAGCGAAACATTTATAGACGCCGGTTACACTTTAGAGCGGGGAATGAGCATTAAGTCGATCGCGATTGACCGTTGGACCGCCAAAACATTTTGGGGTGACCGATTGAAGATAAGCAGTTTGTAACTATAATTTATAATTGTAAATATGAGAACTATCTTCAGATGAAAATGTTGAATTTTTTAAAGTATTTTGAATTGTTTGATAGTAAATGCATTGTTTGATATTATTATATTTGTGGCGATTATCATTATGTTTGTATCTTGCGTTTTGCTTTAAATGCGGTTTTAAAAGTGTGAGCTTTATATTTTAGTTATGTAAGTAAGTACGTATTTCGTCTTTATTTTGTTAAGTTATAATCAATATTGTAGACTTTTTTTTCTTATCTCACTACACCTACATTACTGGGTGGACCGCAATTTCTTGAAAAAATTAGAAGTAGCCCATACCATGGAAAAGTCTGCCCACCCATGATTATGCCCTTCTTGAAGTCAGACAGCTCTGAGTTTTGTAGCATCTTGCATGCGACTGTTACCGATGCTGTTTCTACATTATATTTAAGTAAATATGGCGTGACGTAGACCAAGACTGGTGATATCTTTATTTTCTTGGGTGTACAAATACTTATCGGTAGACAGTGCATTACTTAGACATATGTTTTTAACAAGAATGTAGTGTTCTTAACATAAAATAGCGATTGAATAGAAAAATAAAACCACTAAGTAAATTTTACTATTATCTACTTTTCTCACTATAAATTCTCTTTCTATAAATATATAATTGGAAGCCGTTATTTCTTATAATAAACGACTCCCATGTCTGACAGTCTTGTTCGTAATTTCAATAACAACGAGAAACTTAGCCTCGGAAAACAAGTCTATTGTTATAATTTCTTTTTTTTCTTCAGACAAGGACTGTATTACAGTGTTTGTTTACACCTCCGTCACTTTGTAGAATACGTGATTTGGTGAATACTTGCAATAATGTCAAAGTTTAGTTGATATGTCCTGCAGCCTTTACAGAAACTTCCAAAGAAGAATCTACTTTAAATGGAAAGTAATTACTTCAGAGGTAAATCCATATAAACTGACATCCGCTGAAATAGCCCAAATGACAGTTTCTGAGACTTGCTATTTACACACTTGTACTGCACTTTCAGTATTTGTATTTTATAATACCGTTTATTCAGTGCAGAAGAAGCAATCGTACTGCTTTAGAATTATTTACTTTATCGAATTACTTGCTATATGCCAGAAAAATTAAAGTCATTTGAATATATAAGAATCTATACATGTAAAAGAGATGTATATGCGAATGTCTGTGTGTTCCCTTTTAGCAATATTTTATCATCCATTATTATTTTTTGTTAATATTAATCAATGTAAAAAAGCAGCTAAGACATATAAAAATTGAAGGGAAGATTGTAAATAAAAATAAAAACTCATGTGGTATTTTTGGAGGGTAGGCAATTATATACTACTAAGTACAATACATACATTTTTTTTAAATTTCAGTTTTAGGGGATGAGGCAGTTTTTATTCGATTTAAATGAAGAATGCTACTTAAACTTGGTATAACTTGGATGATACTGCCATGATATATTAAACAAATATGTCTATAATAAAAATTGGTCAGAATCTTTTGGAACTTCATTAGAATCTTTTAAATCGTTTCAAATATTAGTTAATTCTTTACCATCTTTTGGTGCATATTTCCCACTCAGAATAGAAATTTATCTAAATACACTAACACAAATGCAGAATACCATTGATACTTTGATACATTTCCAACTAATGTTTCCCTCTAGATTAGAAATTAAACTCTCGAGAAGTAAAACAATCTGAAGGCTGCCTCTTCATTCGATGAAACAGCCTTCATGCTTTATTAAATAAAGTGTGCGATGATTCATTTTCCCGGAATTGCAATGATGTATTCCAAAAGTTTAGTTTCAGAACATTTACCGGATTGAATGCTTAATTAGTAAACGCGTAACATCTTATCTGAGGATTAACATTCGTTGAGAGGAAGGGAATGTAAAGAAATACATTCATATCATTTATAATTTGAGTATGTGATTAAGAGTCCTTGAATTTAATGCGTTGCTATGAAGAGGGAAGTGAAATATATCGAATGGGAACAGTAACATATACTGATTCCCTGTTTCATAAATTCTGAATTTGTTTCGAAATTTTAGGCTTTTAATCTGGATGATGTCGCACAAATTAATATATATTGACTTCCTCATAATCCTAAGTTGATAGTAATTAAATGTTATTTAAGTTTAAAAATTATTTATCAAATGATAGCAAACATTCTTGTAAAGATTAACCCAAAATGAAATTATACACATACATCACACACACATATGCCACACAAAAACATGCACACACACACACACATATATATATATATACACCATATATTTACTTTTAACATGAAATATTTTTAATTCTTATTAGGCAAGGAATCCACTCATGTGAGTTGTGAGATTTGTTAGTGTAATTAATACATACTACGAACTATATGTGCTTTCCATTCATTACAAATACAATAATACAATAATAATGCATTCTGTAACTCTCTGTTAATAGCCATATGAATATGGCTATTAACAGAGAGTGACATATATATATATATATATATATTTATATCTATCTATCTACCTATCTATTTATATTACGAAATAGGATTCTCTTTTAATTAAAGAAAAATATTCGTAAAGGCATAATGAAGTCATTTTTTGCCTCGTATATTTTATTCAATGGATTTGCAATTTATCATCATATATAACAGAAAAAAGCAATTCACTTACTCATCATGATATCTTTAAAACACTTAGACTTACTGTCTTGAAATATGGTACTCATGCTCCTTTCATAGAATAGAGATACGGTAAAATTTTGTGAAAATCGGCCCTCAAGAGGCATTGTGAGAGCTTAAGGGGCGTTACAGATAAATATTTCTGTTTTTGAAATATTAGACATGTAGACTTGACATTTGGTGGACATGTTCCTTTCATGAGGTACTTATACGGTACAAATTTTTTTTCTTGATTTGAAATCTATTAAGAATGTGTCTAATGAAAATCGACTTTCATAGGGGTTATTGATAAACAAGTTTGAGTTTATGGACTATTAGATTTAGACTTGAAATTCGGTAAACATTTTTCTTTTATTGAGTAGAAATCCACTAAAAATGGGTTTTGCGGAAATCCACTTTGGGATCACAAGAGCGTAAAAGATAATTCTACTTCAATTTTAGAAATTATTATATAGAAGTCCTATTCTTTTTAAATCAAAAAGTGAAATTTATAAGAATGTATTTCATTACAATCGAACGCTTCGCGCTAAACGTTAGATATCAATACTTTATATGCATATAAACAGCATATATTCGTAGAACTTTAAGAAGTACCCAGCAATGTGAGTGCGTAGCAGCTAGTATTAATATATAAGTTTGGAAATATATTAAAATAATATTGATAATTCGTTGATCCCATGCATAAAAATGTCAGTACATACATTGTAACTTACCACAAATTTATAATCTGATAAAATCTAATTTTAGGTAATGCAAGAGATATGACTAAGAAGCCTGTATTATTAATCAGTGCATAGGTATATGAGAGAAATTCGTTGGTTCAAATTTAAAATAATGCGATCTGCTACATTTTTGAAACATTTTTCGGGTAACATTTCATAAAAGCATTCAAAGAAATGCAATTAAATAACGAAAAAAAAGAAGTAGAACACTTTATTTTCCCGCAATAATATATATGTTATTTAACGAAATTTATTTGTGCATAATAATTTCTCTGTTGCATCTGGAAAGACATATGTGACGTTGAACTTTCAATATAAATGACAACAGAAAAATAAATAGAATACTTTATTTTCCAACAATTGTATGTTTGTTATTTAACGAAATTTATTTATGCGTATTAATTTCTGTATTGCATCTGAAAAGGCATACGTGTCGTTGAACTATCAATAAAAAAATCAAAAAAGAAAATAATTTTAATTATTTCGTCTCTTTTTCTGTTCATGATACACTCTCTATTCTTTCTAATAACCACAAATATGTCTATAATGTAAATGCAATCCTGTGAAGAATTTTAAGTAATTAGAATTTATTTTTGTTGCTCACTATGTTACGAGTAAGCTGAATACTTTTTCATTTTTTATAGTTTTTTATTCCCCAGTTATTTATTCAATAAACAAGTTTTTCACCTTAAAACTCTTGAAACATGTAAACACGTTTCGCAATTTATTTTTAATTTGTTACTTCATTAGTAAATTTAATTACTTTAGTGAATAAGGGAATTTTTGTGTTCTTTGAAGTATTTGATTTTTTCTTAATACTCGAATATCTGAATAAGAAGCGATGTATGCAGAATTTAATATTTTTTTAGAACTGCGAAGCATTTTTATGTTTTATGTCGCAATATGTTCATGAATGTATAAAAAATAGTTGGATCAAAAAAGATCTTTTAGCAGTCAAAAACATTCATATTAAACTTAGTTTTGTTCATGACGAATGGATTTCTAGCAAATGTTTTGAAGTATTTTGAATATATATATATATAAATATATATATATTAATAAGTATATATATATATATATATATATATATATATATATATATATATATACGAATTACTTTGATTATGTTAGTATTTTTTTTTGTTACTTCAACAATTCGGTGTTTCAGGAATAGTATTGAAGAAACCGAAGTCTTAGACAAACATGCTTCTCTTTCAAAAATAAAAAGTAAATAAAAATTAAAAATTGCAAATAATCTGCTATTCACCCAAAAATACCATCTGTTTTTACGACAGAAATGGCATAAATTAGAATAAACGTCTATTTTTTTAACTTCAATTTTACAACCTAAGCTTGAAGTATTTTGTTCACTGAATAGTGTAATAGATTCGATTAGAAACACTTTGTTTTAGCTGTTCCAATTATATTCTACTGTTATCGAAACTATTAGGGGGGGGGATATATTTTTATGAATGTAATGATGCCTAATAGCCCTTTTTCCTATGCCTCAAAAACGTATAAATGCAATTAGAAGACTTAGATATATATTTCATTATCAATAGTCGAATGAAATATTTCTCACCATTATATAGTTTGCTCTTTTTAAGAGAATATGATAGTAAAGAGGGATAAAGTATTATGAGACCCTGCACCTTTTGAGCACAATCAGCATTCTTATTTTAAGGGAACCAAATTCATTATATAATAAAAAATTAATTTTTTAAATTTTAGTTTAATAAACAGTGCGTATTTTTTTTAATCTAAAAATGTATAACACTTATATATTCGTTGGTAAAATAACATAAAAATATGAAGAAAGTAATTGGTAAAAATTTAAACAAACGACGGTGACTCTTTTAACATATTTTTAAAGATGATTTCTCTTGTGTTTAATGTATGTAATTCATTAATTTTTTATTAGAAAAAAGCCATAATGTTTTTCATTTTTTTATTGCACAGGTTTTTTTTGAAAACCTAGTTTTACATGAAAAAAAAAGGAAAAATTCGAAATCTTCGAATCTTTAAAATTTTACGGTATTTTCAGTGAAATTATACAATAATTTTTTCAAAAAACTATTTGAGTAGATTTCGCTCATATTTTATACATGTATGTAAAATATTTTGTACATTCAGAAAATGTTTTTCTAAAAAATAGTACCTAAATGAAAATATATTTGACAAAATTATGTTCACACATGTTGAGCTGTAACAAAGGAAAAAAATAATTTAAAATTACTTTTGTAATTCTAGAAAATGTGTTTAAAGTATCATTATGAGGTATATAGGCAGGAAATTATCAGTCAATAGCTTAATATATGAAAACATTGCTACTTTTAGTTTTTTCACTTTTGCTCTAAAGTATATATATTTTTTGATTTTACGTACATTTTAAAAAGAAAAAAAATATTGCACTATATGATTCCAATTTTCTTTTATTTCTATACTTAATACCTGTGCATATAGTAAACACGTTTTTTTTGTATAATTGGTACATAGTGTTTAAAAAATTTTTTTGTATAGAAAAATGGTGAAAAAATAAAAATTTTCAAAATTACAAAGTTTTATAATTTTTTTAAAGAAACTATTTTAATAATTAACTAAAAAAATAGGTTCATTATAATTTGTGTATTGCTTTATATCTATTCAAAGAGTATTTAAATTATATTTACACATCGTTGTCCACTGACATTAAAGTCGTTTAAAATCGTCTTGTTTCAACTCTTAACCCAAAGGAGGATCTTCGTCTTTTTGTTGTATCATGGCGTCCTTTACTTCGCGCGTCTAAAGCCGGTCTAGGTCCGAAAACAAGTTTGCGCAATCAAACATGCGCAAAGACGTTCAAAGCAGCACAAACACATCTTGTGGCTTAGCAATAGCGACCAACATCCTACATGTATACATATGTATATAATTTACTATTTGTATTCTCTTTTAAAATAATCATAATGAATACGAAACAAATGAAACGTTTTTGATTATTTTTATTTATAGTAACCGCTATTAATACTAGGCAGAAATCCTTGAGAATTGTTAATTTTTACCTGCAGAGCATAACCTTTGTTCATAAATATCATTCAAAACTGATATGTGAAAATAAGTACATAAAGGAGAAAAAAAAACTATTCAAGTGAAAAATATTCCTACACTTTCCACTTTTTCACCTTACACTTCGGCATATACTTCTAGCATTTATTGAAATTCTACAAATGTTCAGCTGTGCTCGACTTATTTTTAAAAATAATGATTCATTACAGTAGGAAAGAAATAAAATTGAAATTCTTATTTTTTCTTTTTCAGGGAAAAAAATCTCTTGATATTATTAACGGGAAATATTTAATTTTGAAAAAAGAAAACACTGAATTATTCTTGCTTACAGTTTGGAATACAACAATTAAAAAAGTTTCAGCATATTTTCCCTATATATCATCAGATGGAGACAAAAATTATTTCTTATTTTCCTATCGGGCAGAATACCTAAAGTTTTCTTACGTTGAAAGGAAATTCCATTGAATATTTATGAGTTTTTTTAGATCATTGCATTCTGCAGCGATTTATAACTTCAAGGTATGCATTTGCATAAATATATCTGAAAACATCAAAGATAAATTAATTGAAACTAACAAAGACTTGGGATATTTTCTCCGATTATCATCTAAGTAATTCAAAATAAAACATTTTAATACATTCTTGCTAGTTATTATCGTTTGCCACGTATTTTCAAGTAGGACTTCGAAAGTATCATACAGATTTCATGATATTTATGGAAAAAGTTTTCTCCGTTGTGAATGATTCTTGACATTAAAATATTTTGATTCTTTTTGCAGTCATACAAATTTAATTTTTTCCAAAAAATGTATTAATTTTAAATGAAGGGAAAATATTTAAACATCTTTTAGTAAGCGCCATAAATTTTTCACGCTAATAGTATCATAATAATCAATAAATTCATTTTACTGTGCAGATTATCAGAACTTAGAATCAGATGGAAATAATTCTAATTTATTTTCAGTGTCAATAACCGTTTGAAATTTGTTGTATTAATTTTACAACGCTGCTTATAAAATTTAAATAATAGAAAAGATGAACAATGACATTAGAGTAAAATAAAGATTTTATTTTAAAGAAAATAATTTGCAATCTTGATGATGAATAATGCATTAATTCATAGGCAATTTTTTAAACGTTTTCTGAGGTCATAAGAAAATGAAGAACGCGAAACTTGAATGAGTTACACGATTTAGAGGGGGGGGGGGGAAGAAATCTTTAGATTGGCGTATGAGAAGATTAATATTCAATATCATTATTATGTATTTTTCTTATTATATGGATCTTAAATTGATTCAACATTCATGATAAACACTCATGTTTATAAAATTGGATAAGTTTTAAGCATTATATCACAAAATATATATTATATATGAATAATAAATGTTAAATAAAAAATAATTTTGTGGCTCTGAATAGCATTATTTATCTTTCGCTATTTTTTTTTTTCATATTTCAAACAAACACGAATTTATTTGTACGTTTTGTTAGAATTTACATAAAGTTATCTTTTATTAAATAGCTATAACAGTATGAGATTAATTGCAAAAAAAAGTTAAAACGCAATTAAATTATTTATCATCAATCATGGAAAGAAATGATTAAGTAAAAAATTATTAAGTATTTTAAAATCATAGTAATTTACAGGAAAATTTTTAAAAAAACTATAATTCAAGAAGTGCTTTAATATTTCAAAACAGTCATGTATAATAGTATGTTTGTACACATAAAAAAAACACCTTAATTACTACATAATTGATAACAGAGACAAAAATTCTGTACAACAATAATCTTAAATGACTCAATTTTATTTTACACTAACAGACTTTTAACTTCCTTTTTTTACTCTTATGGATATATTAGGAGAAATATAAGTATCAGTGTATAAACTTTGTTAAAATAGTAATTGTTTTTTGTTTGTTTGTTTATGATTGATAAACTGATTTGAATCTGAAAGAAGATGAGGTTTTACTTAAATAATTCATCATTCCTTATTTTTTTTACCTTTCAAGCCATGAGATGAGGATTCATTTGACTAAAAAATATCCACAATAGTTTTTATTTTATGTCCAGTTACAACAATTTTATAATTAAAAAAACTTTTAAAATATTACCTTAGCTTTTAAGTTCCATCCATTAGTAGTGATCAAGTAGCTATTTATTCAAACTAAATTTTTTTTTTATCATAAGATTATCCAATTACCTCTTTGACATGTATTTCAAACTATTTTTTAACGAAATATAGTGATTTTTTTTAAATGATTCTTTTTTACATTACATATTTTTAATAAAATAATTTAATGAACTATTTTTCGATTTAAATAAGTCTTAATATGGAATGACCGGCAATAAATGGATTTAGTTTCTTAATATTTCTTTTCTGTTATTCTTGTAAAAGTAAGGCACATATTTAAATTAAGATGTTATTCACAGTCTGACAATTACTTTTTTTACTAGTGATTAAAAAATTATGTTATTATCTACTAAATATAGAAAGTTTCAAGATATAAGACAATTTATATTTTCTTTTAAAAGTATGAACAGTATTTTTAGAAACTACATTCTAAGCTTAGTAACTTTGTAATAATGTATTAATTAATTGACACTTCAGTTTAATTATTTAATCAATAGGTATAAGAGTGTAACGATTTTAAATCTTCACATTAATTCGTTTTCATAAGAGAATTTTTAACAGCAAAATAGCTAATTGTTTGAAATTAAATATAAATGTCTACACAATTAAATTCTTCTTTTTGACATTTAAAAGACAAAGTATTTATTATTTTCTTTTAAATGTTTCAACTATTACGCATATATATAAACCTACATATATTTTAGGTCTTAAGTGACAGTTCTCCGTAGCTTGAGAAGATATGTTGTATAGTTATGTATACATCTAATTGATCAAGGGTTTCAAATGAGGCAATCATTTTGATCCTTACACTTAAGTAAATAAACGTTTCCTAAATAAACTGTTTTCTGTTGTATTTTCACTTAATTACAAGATTTTAATAATTGTAGTATTAAAGTATTATTGCAAATCAAGGAATTTGATGAAAAATATATAATTTTGATATCAATATTTTTTTTTTTTAAGAACAGAACTATTTTTAAATTTATTTTAATTTTAATATTTTTTAGAATAAATGTAGGTAATGTTTTCTTATTTCTGTTCATTCTAATGTCAATATTTCCTATCCAATCCTGAAAACTTTAAACAAATGTTTCCAATATGTTTGAAATGTTACTGATAAATAAACTCAAGATTCCGACTCTTACGAAGGTTAAGGAATCCAATTGGTGATGAGATGAATGAAAATGCTTTCAGAGAACTCAGAAACACTGATGACCGAATATTCTTTGTGAAGGTAATGACAATCGCGGTTCATTATTATGTTCCGGTCGCTTGACAGGACAGTTCATTTCACAGGCAGTTGGCTATCCATGCATATTATACGATGAATTTTGTTTAGTTACTCGTACCATATGTCTACCACAATAAAGTTAGTTATCTTGTATATTTGACCTTTTTATTCCATTGTGTTTCAATGACTATTTACTTTTATCATAAGCTGCTTGATTTCTTGTAACAGAAAATATTTAGGAGCTGAGTCACGATAAAAAAATGTTACTCTTTTCTTCAATATGGTATAAGTATTTCTTAAAAATAACAAATTGCTTTTCTTCATTTAGTTATTTTTATATGTACACATTAACTGGATTTTTATAATACGTAAAAGTACTACCATATCTTAACTGAAAACGTTGATCTTTTTTCCTTAAAAATATTCACAAGTGGCATAGGTAAAGAGTGTTAAAAACGTTAATTTTACATAGACATTAATATTTTTCAATGATTCAAAATCAAATGCTTCAAGGATGATACATATTTAAAAGAATTATTTCCTTTTGCTTAATTTTGAAAGCAAATACAGCCTATTTAGTGCGTTTTTCAAGTAGTGGAACAAAAGCGCTATTAGGACGCAAATTTCGTCTTCGTCTTTGTTCCATATTTTGTCGTACCTTTTTCTCAGCCAATAAGCAACCAATTGACCTCGGGTTTTCGGCATTTGGTAGCATTTGTGCCCTAGATGAGCCAAATCATATTTAAATTTTCCCATAGTTTGTAAAAAAAAAATTTTTTTGCTTTTTTATAGTGCTGATACAGATTTGTGTCATTATTTCTTTTCAGCTCAATAGTAGTACATTTAGAGGAGTGGTACAGTACACAACACACTAATTTCTGTTAGTAAAAAGTTCATTAGTTGCATTATTGTAAAATACAACATGTGAAAAACGCGCAAAATTACTTGGCCATGCCAATGATTGATATCTTGTTTTTTAAATGTAGTAACATGTAAAATTAATCTAATTTTTAATATTGTGTTGATTAACAAATTTTACGAATATATATTTATCTAATTGTTTTTAAAAATATTAGAATAAATACATAAGTCGAATTAAATATGGCGAATGCTATTGAAATGTTAACAAGCAATATGATTTCTACAGCTCTTACCAACGGAATGCCCATTATTGTAGAGTTGGTGTTCTAGTAATGGCATACTGTAAAGCAACATGAGAGCTATTGGCTACAAATCTTGTACTTTTGGTTCATGGTTAAATGACGATGACACCAACTAGCTGAAAAAACCCTCTTCAAACCTATACGCCACGCCAACATGAGGACTGTGAGCCTTAACAGATTTAACGAGCATCAACCCCTCTGCATGATGAATTTTTAGTGACACTTGGGCAAGAACTCATGGCCACCGACTATGAGTTTGTGAGTATAGCCAATGGGCTGCCCTGGGTGTTTTCTAGGAGATGGGATCACAAATACTAAAACAACTTACTGAAAAGTTTAATTTTTCAAATATTTCATCTGTATATTTTCTTAACTATAATATGAAATTTATTTGATTTTTTAATTAATTTCATAACTATTTTTTATAGTTTGAATTGTAGTCACATAGAGTTAAAATATCACGCAAACGAATTTTAAAGCTACAGCGGACAGTTAAAATGTGGAAAATTGACCAAAATATTGAAAAAAAATTTTTTTTACTGATTATAATATTTTATTACTCTCTATCAAACGCAAAAAAAAAATTTGGTTTTATGCATTTTTTACTGAGTTATAGGGTAGTTTCGAATTAGTCATCCATGACCACGCCCCTTTGTTTACATTTTCTAATGTCACGCTATCACAGCTGTCATGCACTTTGACAGGAAAATTTTTATTTACTGTAAACAAAGCCTCTCTAATTTTTATTTTTAAATGTTAATTTAACAAGTTCAGGTTGGCAACACTTTGTTTTAACTGTATCTGAGACCTAAATTGACATTATTTGTTTACCATTCGTTCAAACTTGCGTTTGCATTTTTCGTTCAACTTTACTCAAACTTCATATTGATTTTACCAAAACAAAAATTTCTTTTCAGAACTAAAGCTCTTTTTAAATCACATTTGTTGTTTAAAATTATTGGTATGGATCTTATATCATCAAGATATAGAAAACCTAAGGGTCGTCCTACCAAAAGGAGGAAGATGTTGTCTGAAAATAGCAAGGAGCGATGGCAGAAATCTCCTAAAACTGTTGATGAAAAAAAAACAGTATTATGTTGCAGAGAGATCCATTATCTGACCCAAGTACATCTTCCCAACCTGAGGCAAGCTATATTTTCACCCACAAGGCTGTGTTTGCTGAACTATTGCAAAAAAGTTCCTTGCAAATATTGTATAAACTGTGCCCTTGTTATAAAACAACACAATCCATGGGATATTCTACAAAAATGGAACTTTTATGTGAATCATGTCATGAAAGCTATGGAAGTGTGTATTCAAGTTTCCAAGAGGAGTCTAAAAATTTACATGCTATTAAAGAATTACGATTTTTCTTTTTTATGCCTTCGTTTCCTTCTACAGATGATTAAAATTTGGTTCATATAAAACTCTGCAACAGTTAATATTATTTTTTATAATCATTGTTTCTTTAAAGCGATCGTATAACAGGAATAAATTAGCAAAAAGTAACACGGAATTCAATTTGTTTACATTCCCTCTACTTGCTTTATTGTTTTTGTGAAAATAATATAATGCTACTGAAAATTTTTACCATAATTCTTTAGTTATTCAAAGATTAACCCGGCACTTCTCACGCAGGGTGTGTCATACCCACCGTCTAACTTTTTTCAACGCCCCTTCTAAGCCTTTTCTGGAAAATGGCTAGTTTCTCGTGTAGCTGACTTTAAGGTCATATCCTTTGAGGGGTCTTAATTTGTAGGCGAATTCTAAATATATATTTTTGGATATCGCTTCTTCGGTTATGTCATACCCTACGCGTGAATCATCGTTAAAGTTCTGAATGCATGAGCACGTTTTAAATCTTCCTTATGCTCTGACATATTATTGTAGATATGATGAAGAAATGTGTATTTAAGTAGTTTAATCGGTACATTACTTAATAGATATAGTGCAACAGTATTATCGGATGAAGAAAGAGCGGTTATAATGAGGAAAAATCAAATGATGAAGAGTATAACAACAAGTGTAATTCCTACATTGAAATCGATCCAGATTTAGTAGAGGGAGACACTGTTGAAAATAAATATTTTATATATGTAGGGACACAAAAACATTTGAGAAAAACGTAATTTTAAAGGAGATAACTGGTTAATATCTTATCCACTTTCGGATGAATTTTTGAAGAAAAAAAAAAACTATTGCTGGAGCAATAAAAAATTTTTTTTTAAAAATTCCCAAGTTTTTGAAGTTATAGAATGAAGAAGTTTACTCCATTATGTTTAGTTTTAAAAATATACAAATTTAAAAATAAATGAAGATCCAGTGAAAACATCGCACTCACTCCCGAACAGATAAATGAGTGCATAAACAATGCACTGAATGGCTTTATAAAAAGAACAGACAAATTAAATTTACGTTAGAAAAATGTAATAAATATGTTGCTTTTCCTACTTTTCTTCCTTTTTAACTTTGATTACATATATTACGGTAAAAACACAATGTAAACACCTTTGGGTATGACATACCCTGTGCGAAAACTTTAACTCGTTTGTTTTGAGCGAGGGATGCCGGGTTAACAAGGAAGTTATTGGCATTGGACTTAGTAATTTTTCACCTCGATCAAGTTTTGACGGCGAAACCTAAGCCCTTATCGTACACTCAAATGTTCCTAAGAGAACTTTGAATGTTCTTAACAGAACTTTGATTGTTCCTAACAGAACTCTTGACAGATTAAACACTGTGTATCATCAGCTCAACACGGCTAGTCTTTAGTGGTAAAATAACTTGAACAAACTACTCTACCGAACTAACGCAGTCTGCAACATCAGCAGCAACATCACTAGACGACCACAACTACTTTAACAAAATTCCGAGGATGCATTAACATTTTCTGCAATAAATTTTAACTACAGAAATGTCTGTGTGAGTGCCAACACTCAGACTTCCCTTCGGTATCTTTAAAAATGTATAAATGATAAGTGGAAAAAGAGATCTTATCAAGAAAGGTGAGAAATGTACGACATGATAACAATATATCGTATTAGGTAAAAGTAGATGGTGGACCACTTACGTCGTACCATATGAATTTTTGCCGCTATTTGTATTTATCTTTACTCATTTAATAAATATAATCATACTAATTTAACAAAGGGAAAATATTACTATTTTAGTTAAAATAAAGTAAATAGAAATACGTTGAACGTAAAAATTCTTAAGACCACATATCGGTTAACACGAAATAATACAACGGTCCAGGCAAACTACTACGTATGTATTTTAATGCATGTTTTTTCTCTTAACATGGAATGAAAATTCTTGAACATGAAAAGATCTCCCTTCTATGAATGAACAAAATAAGGAAATAAATCAGCCACGTAGGTTCATCATTGGAAGAATTCGTTGCAGTAGATGATGATAATGTATGTTCACCCCCAAACTATGACACACAAAGAAATTTTGCAGTCTATTCAACAATCAAAAAAACATCATTGATGGAGATTCCGACAGCTCGAAAAAGGAGTTAAACAATGCAGCTCCTAACCCCATGCCATCAGAAATGAGAAAAATCATGCAGAGTACAAAGAGTTATATAAACGCACATTCTAATGGTGAAATGAATAACAAAATGGTCGGCAATGAAAAATTGTCAATTTGATGCTAAATGTCAGATTTTTTCCAAAAACTGAATACATATTTTTCTTATTCGAAACCTTGAAGATTTTGTATTAAACTTCATTGAAAATGTATTTGATTCATTGATTTTTATTAAATGCATGCATATATGCATATGTAATTAAATGAAATGTGTTTTAATAAACTTAATTTTGTTGAACATATGTTGTTGCTATTTTCTAATATCTATTAACACGAAAACATATTTCAGTCTCCTCCATTTCATGTTAAACGATATTTTCACTTTATAGTAATATTATATTATCCAATAATATCAATGAAAGATGCATTTTATAATATATAATGAAAAGAAAAATATTGACAAAATAAGTATAATATCTAAAATCTAATGTGCAACAAGTATCTTACTATGATAAACAAAATTTGTATTATACCAATAGTAATGCTTTCTCTGATACAAAATATATTTGAATAACATACTAATATACCTACTACTGCAAAAAATGTAATTCACCTTTAACAAACAATTTCCATGGGAATAACTTTTTATAGTTCTTGTGTGGAGTAGTTAATGCATTCGTTGATGAATACCGTTTCTTTGTATAACTTATAAAAGTAACTGTTGCACTAAATCAGTGATACTCAACCAGCGGGTTGCGTGTGGCATGCTGGTCTTTTCTGAGTGGCCCGGTTATGACCCACTAAAGAAATTCAGTTATTGGAGAACAAAGCACTAAAAAAATAGTGAGAAACTCCACTAATCAAGCAATTAAATAAATCAATTTCTGCAATCAACTTGTTTTTAATAGTAGAATGTAAGCAAGGTCATAATTAAAAAGAAAGAAAAATTATCCTATAAATCAATAAAAATGTTAAAAATATTTGTGTGTGTTTGATAGAAAAGTTAATATATTAATAAAATAAAAGCCACAAATGAGTTTTAATATTTCAATCAGTTTTGTCTGTCAATGTTGCTTTGGTATTATAGTGGGTTTTTTCTATTATCGGCATTTCGCGGCCCGCATGAAATAACTGACATGTGTATGCAGCCTGCATGAAATACCTATGATGTATTTGTGGTCGAGCGGGAAAAAAAAGCTGAGTACCCTTGGAATAAATAGTCCATAAGAAATTTTTCGAAACAAGGAAGCATATGATCAAGTTCCATAATATGTGTGTGTTAAGGGATATAAATTCTAATTTGCTTTTTAAAGCCAAAATTAATAAATTTTGATATCATTATTATCAGAAATTCAATGAAATGCTAAGCAAAAACATTCAACGTCTTTAGAACTGCCATGATCTGACTGTGTTCTGCATTGTTATACAATGTAAAATTCTAGAATGCTCAGATACTCCGGTGTAACTTTTTGCAAAGTCGGAGAATATGATGGAAAAAATATTCTCTCCGTTATTTTTTTTCAGTCTGCTCATCTTAATACTTTCTGAATCACCAATCATTTCAGTAATCCTTTCCAAGTTTCTATCTTCTAAGAAATCATTCTTAGGTGATGGGAAGTGTAAAAGTTATATTTCACTCTGCAAGGTTTTAAAGAGGAAGGATCATATTTAAAGTTTTTTTTTATTTTTACTTTTGGGTGAGTTCATGGCTGATTGATAGAAGATGAAAATGTCTTTCTTCTTTCCATGCACGCGATCTGAATTTCTAACCAATCACACTTTAAAATATAAGGGTTCTGAAATAGAGATCGAAGAATTCTACCGAATCGCTTAAAAACAACTTTTAATTTTTGTAATATGAGGTTTTTATTATTTTAAAATTTACTTTCTGTAAAATTTTACTGGATACTGAATTCTGTTTATAATCCGTTTTATTTCCATTAGTTAAAAGTCTGCCAATGGGTACAATTTCAATCAGTATTTAGAATAACATCGGGTTCATATCTCAATTAGCATTTATTGTGTGAATTTTTTTATTTATAAAAATACATACATCGAGTAATTTAATTTTTATTAAGTTAAACGTTTCTAACGGATAATTGTAATGTTTCCTAAAAGCAAATAAGAAAATGGATAACGATCTGAAAAATAACTATTTTAAAATATTTCAAATATGTAAATTTAACATCTTATTTCCTATAAATGTTAAAATTATTTGCAAGAATTTTTTATAAATTTTAATCATTATGAAGATTATTGTATAATCATGAGTGATTTTATAACATTACATTTCAGAAATCATGAACAAGACATTATTACAATAACTAACACTTAGAAGAAAAAATAAATTTAAAATTTTTGAATGATATACTTTAAAACAATACATACATGCATACTAGTGGACCCGACAGACATTGCCCTTTACACGCTTCATAAATGTGAAAATTTCAAACTTTTTTCAAACACTTATAACAATATAGACCATTTTGATGAAATGTTTTATAAAAAAAATGTTATTACAACACTTGACATCTTTAAGTGTACAGTTACCACAATTTGACCTCTCAATTGCCTGAGAGTATGTTTATACTATGAGCTATACTTTGAATATAGAAGCTATATTGAATAGAAATTTAAACTTTTTTTAATTAAAGTCTAAAAAAGATAAAAAATCAAGCTATTTTCACTGTAGGGATATTTTGCTTTTTAATTTACAAAAAATAAATTTATCTTAATGCCATTGGATGTAGAATATTTCTATTTAATTCTTCAGAGGTATACCAATGCTTCTCAAACTTTCACTGTTGGCGACCCAATTTTCCATCATAATTTTTATCGCGCCCCTTATACAATAATAATATATTGAATGCAATAATAATGAACTTGGCGCTAAAGCTATAATACGAACTTAATTATAAACAAATATAGTTGAATATAAAACACTTAAATAAATAACAAATATAAAACTTAATATAAATAACTTAAATATAAAACAAATGAACAAGATAAGTATTAAATTTTGTATATGTTACTTTTAAATAATACACTATCTGGCCAAAAGTATCCGAACACCCCTTAAAAAAGTGGTTATAGAGAGTGACGCAATTTGATACGTAATTGAAAGCTATAAAAGTGTTGGTAGTGGTTTGTCAGATTGTATTTATGCGTTTGTGAGGCAATGAGTAAGTCAAAGGAGCTTAGTGAGTTTGATCGTGGCAGTATAATGGGGTGTCACCTTTGAGGGAAATCAGTTCGTGACATTCGGACATTCTACAGAAGCCTAAATAAACTGTGAGTGATGTAATTGTTAAGTGGAAACGTTGAGGCAGTGAAACGGCAGAAAAACGAACAGGTAGGCCGAAAATACTTGGTGAACGCAGCCGCAGAACTTTGAAAAGGGTAGTGAAACAAAATCGCAAGTCCTCGTTGGTGGAAATTTCTCAGTAGTTCCAAAGTTCATCAGGAATTAGTGTTAGCAGCAGGACTGTCCGTCGAGAGTTAAAAAACTTGGGATTCCATGGTCGTGCAGCCGTTCGCAAACCAAACATCACTCCACAGAATGCGAAGCATCGATTGCAATGGTGCAGAGCTCACCCCCATTGGACTGTGGACGTGTGGAAAACTGTTCTTTGGAGTGATGAATCTCGCTTTACAGTCTGACAGTCGGATGGACACTTCTGGGTTTGGAGGATGCCCGGCGATCGTTTCTTTAGTGACTGCATTGTGCCGACTGTTAAGTTTGGTGGTGGAAGCATAATGGTGTGGGGGGTGTTTCTCGTAGTTTGGCCTGGGTCCTTTAGTTCCTGTGATTGAAAACATGAACTCTGAGATGTATATGGACGTTCTGGACAATGCTGCACTCCTAACTCTATGGCCAATATTTCGGGGAAGGCGCATTTCTCTTCCAGCACGATAACTGCTCCATTCACACATCGAGGCTTGCACAGACGTGGTTTAACGAAATGGGTGTTCAAAAACTGGACTGGCCTTCTCAGAGCCCCGATCTAAATCCCATAGAAACACTTTGGGAGGAATTAGAGCTCAGATTCCGTAGCCAGCCAAATCGACCATCCTCACTGCAAGCACTCACTTCAGCTGTGATGGACGCCTGGAAGGCAATTCCTATGGTCACCTATCAAAAATTGGTGGAACATCTTCCCAGATAGCTTGAGAGAAGTGGAGATGACGTAGTATTGCCAGATGATATATATATATTATATCAGTGTAAATGAGTATTTTTTAATATGTCAGAAAATATTTTGATTTAATTTCTTCCAGCAAATTAATTTTTTTGAAACTTTTATTTTCGATATGCTCGCGCCCCCCTTGTAGGGTTGTCATGCCCCCCTAGGGGGCGCTCCCAACAGTTTGAGAAACGCTGGAGTATACACAAGCAACATCGATGGTTGATTTGAAAAATTTGTCATGTATTTGTACTAATGCAAGTCGTTTGTGCATTAAATTTCATTTAATTTTGATGATTCCTTCATGGTGTTGCATTTTTTACAAAAATTAGTATATATATAGAGAGAGAGACAGAGAGAGAGAGAGAGAGAGAAAGAGATAGAGAGTAATAAAATCAATTAAATTAATAACAGACATAATTGTTCTCCCCGCAAGGCTAAAAAAGGATATATATATATATAAAGAAATTAGCTACATCATCTGCGGAATTCCTTAAAAGAAAATGAAAAAAAGATAGAAGTAATAAGAGTTGGATTAAATTAAATTGTTTTGATAAATTTGATACTTTAAACTAATACTATATATTGCACTCATGTCCATAAATTAAGGATAATTCAGAATCAGACAGAAATTGAACTCTAAAATAAAAATTTCACCTGTAGAATTTATCACACACATCTTGAAGAATAATATGCAAATTACAGGAAACCATCAGATGGCGCGGATAGTACGTCACAATGACGAGAGTGTAAGAGAGGGGTATATAAGGAATGGTGGCAAAGAAGTAAAATTGTTCACAAGCGCTTTAAAAGCCTTTCAGTGCAATAACCGCATAGTTATGGCACAAAGGAAGCATTTGGAAGATTTTTTACGTGGTAGATTTATCGGACGACTTGAATGTGGACGTACCTAGCTAAAAGTATCCGAGGAACTTGGAATCACCCAGACTTTCATCTCCAGGCTTTGGCAACGATTCCAAGATGATGGTAATGTGATTAGACGTTACAGCACAGGTCGCCCCCGAGTTACAACGCCGAATGAGGACCGGTATTTGGCAGTTACTGCCAAAAGAAACAGACGGAGCACAGCATCAGACCTGTCTCTTCAGCTCTCTTCAGCTACCGGTACGACAGTTTCAAGGCAGACCGTGTACAGACGCTTAGGGCACATTGGTCTATATGCTCGTAGGCCTGTCAGATGTGTTCCCCTTACCGCAACTTACTGTCGCCTGCGATTAACCTGGAGTAAGAGCATGCAATGCGGACACCGCAACAGTGGTCTTGTGTGATGTTTTCCGACGAGTCCAGGTTTAGTTTGCAGTCTGATTCTCGCCGGACTTTCATATGGAGAGCGCCAGATACCCCTTACCACCAAGAGCACACCATTGAACGACACCGTTACGGTGGTGCAGGATGGCTCGTTTGGGGGAGAATTATTCTTGGTTCCAGAACTGACCTGTATGTTCAGAGTGTAACGATGACAGGCCACATCTATCTGGATGTCATTCTGGAACAACATGTACGTTTGTTTCGGGGCACCATGGGTGCTGAAATTCTGTTTATGGATGACAACGCCCGTCCTCACCGTGCGAACATTGTAGACGAATGCCTTCAATCAGAGGATATCACCCGTATGAATTGGCCAGCATACTCACTGGACTTGAATCCAATAGAGCATGTGTGGGATATGCTTGGCCGACGAATTGCAGCCCGTCAACCCCCTCCCACCTGTCTACCAGAACTTCGGAGGTTATTGCTTGATGAGTGGTGTAATATTCCCCAAGATCAGATTGATAATTTGATACTCAGCATGCGTTGGCGTTGTAAGGCCTGTATTGCATCGTCCGGGAGACATACTCAGTATTATACATCATACTAACCCTGTTATACTATTTTTTGTAAATAGGTTCTTTTTTTGAAATTTGTTCCAGGGAGTAAAAATCGCAATTTTTATTAATTATGTCAAACATATAGCATCATTTTTGCTCTTTACCTTTTGTTTAATAAATAGACTTTACAAATAAGTCAAATTTGTTTTGCTTCTGTCTCTTTCTTTTCCTGAACTTCATTAACCTTAATTTATGGACATGAGTGTAAATAGCTACTTTGTTAAAACTATATAAAGTGAAAACATATAATATTCTTACGGTAATTGTAATTTTAATATTTCATATATAATATTTTTTACTGAATTTTTAAAATGCTAATTTATTAAAGTGAGAATTGAAGTAATGAATAGTTAAATAATTTGTTTAAAATTTTATACAGGGTTCAAATTTATCTTTGGAATTAGGAAAAGCAATAATACACTTATTATTCTTTATATATATATATATAATTATAAGTAATTCTTAACAAAACTCAATACTAAAAATAATTTTTGAATTCAGTTTTTAGAGTTCAATTAGATTCTTTCCGAAACTAGCATAGGGACTAAAATCAAATGTGTATTGCATCTATGCATTTGTTTTGGTCGTAATCTTTCATATCCTATCAATATTAAATTTCACTATCCTGTCTTTACGGCCATGTCTGCCGTACGTCCAACATTTATTGATTTTTTTTTGCTGCAGTTTTGCTTGCCTGATTAGCCACAGCATTATTCCTGAAGAATAATAATAGATGAAACTATACATTCTGGTTAACTCTGGACACTGTAAATCAAGGGATTTCAAACTTCAATTGCAATGATAGTATGGGTACTTCAGATCAACTATTTAACTATTAGATAATAGTTTTATTCTCATTTCAAGCTTTTTACTTCTTTAAATTATTTTGTAAATATAACTTCTTATGTTCTATTTTTGTTATAGATTTAAATTTATTGTTTGGTTAATTTCTTGTCCGTTTATTTCTGAACCTTTATTTTTTAGACTCTTCTGCATTTTGGAAAATCGAAAAGAGGTAAGTTCTGACTTTGAAACTTGTTCAACTCTGCTCATTCGGCCCTATATTGACTTGGTATATATATATATATATATATATACACATATATATATATATACATATATATACACATATATATATATACATATATATATATATACAAATAGTTGTAAACCTAAGTTTAACTAGTCAAAACAGTAAGAAATATTACCCACAGTAGTCCATTAGCAAACTGTTGGTCTTAAGAGCTAATATTGCAGGTTTAAACAAAGTTTTGTGACTTGTCAACCTTTACCTGTAATTTGCCTATATACTGTACCATTGTTTAAAGAAGGAATATAAAGATAAATTTAATTATTACACACACACACATATAATATATATATGTGCGTGTATGTGTGTGTGAGTGTGTCGTGTTTCGAATCAACACCAAGCCTTTTTTAAAAAAAAACGGTTTCTATTCAACGAGCAATCAGTATTTCCTCTGAGAGAAAACGGACACGCAAGTGAGTAGACGTGGCTTATACTTATGTTCAGATGTTTTTACCCCATCGTTGAAAGAAACAACTGAATGTCCTTGATTATATTTTTTCTCGATTTTAAGTGTGCCATTCGTGTCTGCTAATTCATTAATGAGTGTTGTTATAAAAGTTAATCGTATTTTGATTTCTCTTAAAATAATTGAACAATTTGAGCAGTGATATTGAATAAAACATCTATCAGAAACTTGGTAACCTTTGAACATGGAATATATATATATATATATATGCGTATGTAAAATTTGGTACACATGATATACTGAATACAGTTTATTGTATCAGCTATAGTACAACATTGGAGATTAAAAGTAAAATTGATTATGTTTGACTTATTTTCTTCTAAAATATTTCTTTCAATGGCTGTGATTTGTTGGTAAGGCAGCACAAATGAATAAAACGGCTAAAATGAATTATTTTTATTTACTTAGAGGTAAAATTTATACTATGATTCAATTTACTTGAATTAAATTTCTTTAAAATGCACTGCTGCAAGAGTTTTAATTTTTCAAGTTTTTTAGATCTAAATTCCAAATATAATAGTTTTAAGATAGTTTTGTTCTTCAAAACCAATTAAAATATCTTCACCAAGAGTTATTTAATCAAAAAGTTATTTAATAATTCATAAGAGTTATTTTTATATATGAGATTAATTTAATAATTTATATAGTGTCTTAATATAAAAGGATAATACCTTTATAAGCAACGCATGTTTGCTATTCTATAGGAGTTCATTTTTAGATGATATGAAAATATTAAATCTGGAATAAATTGTGTGAAATCATATGTCTTTTTTGTTTATTTGTGTTCCAATTAAAGTTTATATCTTAAAACGTATCGGTCCTCAGCTGTTAGGAGTTGAAAAGCTATGCCATGTTTACACACCTCAGAATCTTAAATCTCCATTTAAATTGAATAACATATATTCGAAGCACAAATATAATTTGATAATCCATTTTCGGTAAAGTTATTTTCCCTTCCATACGAACGCTTTAAGCACAGGGGCTCTTAATCACGTACTAAACCTGTTAATGAAAGCAAATTCTTTCTTCGTAATTCCATCCTCTTCAGCGAGTACTAATCCCACGATAAGATATTTCTCGCTGAATAATTAAGCATTCAATTTAGTAAATGTTCCAAAACTCAACTTTGAAGATAAATCAATGAGATTCTTGAGAAATGAATTATTCGTACATCTGATGTTTCATAAAGTAAGAAAAATGGTTTAACACAAGAAAAGATGGATTTAAACTCATCTTATGTTGGGAGAATTAAACTTAAAATCTGATGAAACAACATTTTTCCTAAATATGTCAAAGAGCCTACGTGTAGAACTATTAGTGTCTTAATTTTGCTAGTTGTCATTTTTTTAAAAAAAATTTCTTAAAAATTGTGTAAATAATTACATTTTAATTTTTATAATTTTTTGCATATAAATAAATGTTCGTCAAAAAGGAATATAAATTATTTGTTGATTTTCGAATTTTCTAACTACATTACTATAAAATGCTAACGTTCATATACCTCATTTACAAAATCTAATTGAAACCAATTTTTAAGAGGGGGGTAGGATGTATTTAAGAAGCAAAAATATGGTTTCAAATTTTATGGATTTTATATAAAATACAAACAATTCCATTCCAATGCATTTAAATCAGCAAGTTAATTTAGCAAGGTTATTTCGTGTTAAGAAATGGACAACTTATGTTTGTTTAGACAAAACTGCAGTTTGTTAGACTACAGCAGTGCTTTTCAAATTTACAATACTTGCGACCCAACATTCAAACATAATTTTCATCCCTCTCCCTCCATTTTAAACAATGTATTTAATTCGATAATACAATACTTTGCGGCTAAAGCTACAATCCGAGTTTAACATCTTAAGTAACGCCTGCGTATATAAACTTCACGCACATCCCGTGAATAAATAGCCCAGGACGTATACATGCGTCTTTTCGAAATACGATTTTTTTCTGTTCACTGCTATGCATACCATTATTTCGAAGGTTTTGGAATGCAATAAAATGACCTTAATAGTGTGCATGTGTTTGTGAAGAATTTACTTATTTCAGAGGATTTCTTAATTATTCCACATTTCTCCCCCCCCCCCAACACACCGTACACATGCATACGTGCAAAACGGTGGCATTAGAGCGCAAATTGGGCCACTTTTATACGGCAGTTAAAGGTATCCGACTACCCTAAAATATTGTATTTTGTGAAAAATTGGCAATTTTTTTATGATTTTATTTTATAGACCCTCTTATTAACTTTATAAAAATACGAAGTTTATTATTTTCCGTTTACTAGAGCAAAAACTACAAGTGTTTTAATAAAAGCAGATGCCATTACTTTGAGCAAGATGTCATACTTTAAAACGCGTTTTACTCGAAATGTGTTTTTTTTAATAAAGCTCAAACGGAGACAGCGATTGCTAAAAAAAGTTTTGAAAATAATTAACTGTGTGTGATTTTTTTGGTGTATGTCCTGTATAATATAGTAGAAGTGTTTTACCTTTCAGGTTTATCAATCACTGTTTTATTACAAAATTTACAGTCCCTTATGAGAAAATAATCTGTATTTTTTGAAGCGATTTCATGAAATAACTAAGATAAAGTTCTCTAATTTTTGTAAAATTTAAAATATCTCTTATCCTGAAGGTCACTTCAAAAATGAATAACATAGCAATACATGAGGATTGAAAATTTTTTCATAAGCTTTTTGTACACAATGGACCACGTTCATGCTATTTTTTGTCAATTTTTCCCCATTTTAGTAATAATAATTTATTTTTCTCCTCTTAATTTTACCATATATTTCTTAAAATGCACTAAACAAATCTAAAAACAACAAATATCCATATCTCCATTTTAAAAAAAAATTATCGCAAGTAGTGGGATACCTTAAGTGATTAATTATAAAATCAAACTAAGAAATAATTTTTGCAAATAATTTTATGTGTGACAGTCCGTGGTGTCACTGGTAATTATGAAACTTGTTTGTAACTTAGTATTGTAAAATTAATTACACTGTGTATTACTGATACATTTAGAAATGTTTTATATCAGTGAACATGTTTATTTTTTATTTTTTACTTAGTCATTTTGTTTATCTTTAATAAATTAATAATTTTAAAAAAATCATTTGTTTTCGATTTTTAATATACTCGCGCCTTCCTTCTAGGGTTATCACGCCAACCTAGAGGGGCTCGCCCCACTGTTTGAGAAGCGCTGGACTACAGTTTTGACAAATTAAGGAAAAACCAAAGAGTTTAGAAGCGTTTTCATTAAGTGGCATTGGTAGCCGTGACGTATGACTGCACAGTTGCTACAAATTTCAAAAATACCGAACAATTATTTTTTGCTTTTTCTCGAGGCCCATAATATTGGAAAGCTTGTTACCGAAATTCAGATGTAATTGTAAGTTGAAAGGTATGAAGTTTCTAAATTTATATTTTGGTTTCGGTTTCATTTTTAGGCATTTTCCTCTTTTTAAATTGAATTAGTTGAAACTAACTTTGATCCCAATCAACTCTTTCAGAGTGAAATGGTTATTCAACTTATATAACTAAAATCATTTATGGTTGATTATGTTTTGCGTTTCTGAGTACTCATAGTTACTTAATTAAGATTATATTCAAGGACAATTTTTTTTTTTTTTGCTTTAAAAACATATTTTTTTTTATCATTAATGTTTTCTTGTTGAGAAAAGGCCATTGCCAAAATGTTCTCACATTGCTATGAAAAAAAAATATTTCGATGAGATGGAATACTACTGAAAATGATGTATTTAAAAATCAGCCCTCTGCTGTGATTCTGCATTTGGACTTCCGAATACAAATATTCTGAATTCTAGTATTGCAGATAAAACTTACTATTCCCATGATGTACCAAACTACATTATATTAAAACTGGCTGGGTGGCGTGGTTCGTTTGTCGCTGGCCTTCTACACCCAAGGTTGCGGGTTTGACCCCCTCCTAAGTCGGTAGATTTTCTTGATGCAGAAAATCGACAGTGGCCCTGTCGTATGATTATACGGCATGTGAAAGATCCTTAGAGTGTCTGTTTGGCTTGGATGCTCTCGGCAAAATTAAATCCTAGTATAAAGTTCGCATCGTCAAGAGCTCAGGTGCCTCCCTCTGTGGAGGTAACTGGGCTTCAAAATTGCTTGCTGTAATTGATATCACCTATATGGTGCAACGCTAAAAAGTGGTACCAGCTCCTGGGGAATGTACTAGGTCTGCAAAGGTATAAAATAGCAATGCGCAGCCCCATGAAATAAAACATTATATTAAACATATTGTAGTACTGTATTTTAGTATTTTAAAGTTATACAATAAAAACTTAAACTTGCAAAGCTGTCCTGATTTAAAACTGAAAAAAAATTTTTTTTTGTATAATCCTGATGATTTTTAGCTTAAACTAGTATCTTTATTGTTTTATACATTAACACTCAGTATTTCAAATCTTTTGTGAAAAAATTGTGTTAATATTAGGCTGAATAATATGTTTCTAAAATAAAAACGCTATAAATATTATGCAAAAATGTATTTTGAATTAAAAGAAAATTTTTTGTCATATATTTAATTAAAGTACTGTTTTTATGTTGAATATTGGTTGGAAAATAAAATTAAAAAATGTGAACTTAACAGGCATTATTCGAATTTCCTTTATGACTTTATAAATTTTAAATCTGTTTTTCTCGGAGCTTTTATTTTGAAGATGTAAATGTTTTTCAGTCCCTAAGACTTTTTTTCTGTTCAAGGTAGAATCTTGATTTTTTTTTTTGTATTTACTTCAAAACGTATGTTCTATAAAACTGTTTGTGGATTTAATTCTTAGATTTCAAATTATTCTTTTAAAACATGTTAAAGTTAATATTTAAAAAATTATCGTTTTTTCCCGAGATTTAGCTAGAAAAATTATTATTAAAATCAACAAGGGAAATAGGTTTTCATACACAAATCCATACAAACTTTTCCTCGCAATAAGCTGAGACATAAATCACTTAAAATGACTAAGAAACTTTAAAAACTGAGCATTTTATGAAAGTTTGAAGAAAAATCAAAAATTTATTATTTTTTAAAATTGTGAAATAATGGCTGGTGTAGCTGACTTTTTACTTTCAGAATCTCAACTTAATATTACAATCTGAAAATAAATCATATATTGTATGTGTGTGTGTTTTACTCTTACTGTTTCAAAAAAATATTTGGATAAGAGTACAAAGAAGCCTTAATTTAATAGATTTAGTTTCATTTCATTATTTTACTAATATCTTAGCAAAACTATAATATAGTTAAAACAGTTATAAAATTAAAAAAATTTAGAAATCAAAAAAGTTTTATCGGAAAATAAACAGAGAAAATATTTCCAATACATTTTTACTTAAGTTATTATCATTCCTTTAAGCTAAAATAGAGATTAGAAATCCGAAAAGAAGAAAGAAAGAAAATATAATTTAGAATAACATAAAAACATATTTTAGACAGAAATAGTTAACAATTTTATAACTATTTAATACAACTTAAAATATTAAAGAAAAAGAAGGACTGTGTAAGGCGATTTTATATTTAGGACTTTTTGTAAAGCAATGTACCTTATAAGCACAATTAAGTATGCCCAAAAAACGTTTGATTTTCTTAAGAAATAAGAAATATTCTGCTAAAGGAAATTTTAAATTATTGTTATTAACTAAGTGGTCCAATTGCTTTCTTCTTTTTAAATTGAATTTTTTTTAGATTATTATTTTCCTTAAGGGATATTTAAGAGGCAAGCTATTATATTTTTTAATTGAATTAGGTGCATTTATTTTCCATATGTTTTTTTAAAAATATATATTTACCTAAATACTTACAATCCTAGTAGTTTTCCTTTTTTTACCTACTTGCTATTTTATTACTCTGAATACTTTCATTTTTAATTTCTACTGTGTTTTTATTTGAATAAAAATTTTACATATAAGCAAAACTACATGTCTATAAAGTATTCAAAATGATATGTCTGAAATGTTTTATTGCAAATTTAAGACATCGGTTTCATTTTGCATGTAATTTTAAGGTTATTTGGTTGTCGCCAAAAGTGCACTTTAACCGCTTTACGTTATTAATGTTGACAAGGCTCTAATTAAATTTTAAAATGAGATTCATAAATTATTAGAAACCTAAAGGTTTCAACTGAAACTATTAAAAAACGCAATTAATCGATTGTATTTATGAAAGTGTAATATTTGTAAAGACAGCATGATGCTTATTATTATGCATACCTCTCCTTGTCTAATACCACATTTGGAAATCTCAAATCAATACAGAAGCTATAAATTATGGATATAATTCATGTTGACGAATGCATATATTCTGTCAACATGTTTAGTAAATTACGAGAAATGTTTTTGTACGTGAATAAGACTCCTCTCAAAACGATTACAGGGTATTGAGGTTGTGGCTGGGGAATTATTTAGATGACTGTTACATATTCTACAAATGTAGTAAGCTGTATGAGAAAAAATAACACATGTTTAGCAGAAAATAAATGCATGTTATTAAGCATTTGGGATCAAAAGGGAAAAAATACAATTTGTGCCAATGATAAAAAAATAACGAAAAAAGGTGTTTACTAGAAAAAAAATCATTTATAGTAGAGAGTCTGACTTTCTCGGATGGCCAGCAATATTGATCACATTTGAGGCATGAAGTCAATAAGACTATTAATGATGAGCTAGGATATTCTTTCCCACTCCTCCCAAAGAGCTCCTTCCAGAACTTGGAGAGTTTGGGAGAGTGGTAGGTGGCAGAAACTCGTCTACCTAGACTATCCCAAATATGCTATATTGAGTTCATGTCCCGAGAACACGTTGGCCATTCCATTCGAATGATTCCTTCCACGAAAAGGAAATCATTCACCAAATTAGTACGATATGGCCTGCAGTCGTCGTGCATTAACTTGTAGTTATCTCCAATCGCTACATCTTAACTGACTACAATAAGTATGAGAATCTCAGCCATATATCGGTGAGCTCCTATACCAGGAGTCCATTTTCATGATGGGGAGACTAATATATACAGCAATGAATATTCTAGCGTAGAATATGACTTTACCACACCAAATCCGACAGTATTGTTTTATAATAATTCCCAGTAATTTAATCTTGTTTTTAAGTTGTAATGGTCCTGGCCGTTAGGGGACAGGTGAGTAAATAATAAACTAGCAACCCACCTCACGGGGATCTTTTGAATTACATCTATCCACCCACCCAGATCAGGTTATCTGAACTTCCATTTCCTGCTCAGTATATAAAGCAAGGTTTCTGGACATTCTGACTATCTTTCTAATTTGATCTTTGTCATGTAACCTAATGCAGCCCGTGTTCTTCTCTATTTCTCTACGTGCCGTTCATACGTGTTTTGTGGTAAAGATATGTAATAAACCGTATTTAACTAACTTCAAAACTGACTCCTTAATATCATCAGTAAGCAACATCAACAATCATAAATAATGATCTTATTAAGAAATCCAATCCACTGGACACGCCTTTGTACACACACACACACACACACACACACACACACACACACAACACACACACACATATATATATATATATATATATATAAGCCGTAATAATACGTATAAATAGTTATAGATTTGAGTATAACCAGTCAAAACAGTAAGAATATAGCCGCATTAGTACAATAGCAAACTCTTGGCCTTAGGAACCAAGATTGCAGACTTAAACAATGTTTTCTGGCTAGTCAAACTTCATGTGTAATTTGTCTTTATACTGGGTTCCTATATATATAGGAACCCAGTATAAAGATATATATATACATATATATACGAACCCTGTATAAAGATATATATATATATATATATATATATATATATATAGGAACCCAGTATAAAGACAAATTACACATGAAGTTTGACTAGCCAGAAAACATAGTTTAAATCTGCAATCTTGGTTCCTAAGGCCAAGAGTTTGTTATTGTACTAATGCGGCTAATATTCCTTACTGTTTTGACTGGTTATACTCAAATCTATAACTATTTATACGTATTATTACGGCTTATATATATATATATATATGACGATTTTAATCAAACATTTCATTATTTTTTACACATAAAGTGACGAAATGAATAGCAGCAACACGAACACACATGGACTTAGACAATATACAAAAGTGTTTTAATCTTTACATTCCAGAGAACTCTAGTTTTTAGATCACTCCCAATCTGCATTTTTGAGAATCATATAGTCTCCATCAGTTAATACCAAGATTGGTCAGAAACAATAATTAAAAATCTAAAAATTAAAAATATAATTAATACGTCATGTCTTTTTGGGTTGAAAATCATGATAAATTAAAATTATTTCCCTCAAAAGAGTATGTAAAAAGATAATTATTACATTTTTTAATCTTCTAGCGGTGCACCTCACGATGTCCACGGGTATACACTTTTTCCGACTATTTAGCTGTGCAACCCGTGCTGTCCCTGCATATGTTTCCATTTATGTTTTATGTTCCTGTTTTTATGGTATAATTCTATATTTTAAAATTAAAAATCTTTAATATTTTGTTTGTATATTTAACTCAAAAATGTAGATTTAATACGTAGATTTGAAATAACTAATAAAAAAACCTATACGCAAATTTTGAGCCTACTTTGATAAAACAACTGCGCAGCAGAGGATTAAGGGAGAATCTGATTTTTTTTACAAGTTGTTTTCGCAATACTTTTGAAAAATAATATATTTATCGGCATTTTTCGACTTCAGCATTCATACAAATAAAACAAGTAAACTTTTTTTTATATAAAATATGTTATCAATTTTCTGTTACTTAAAAAGCACAATTGCAAATTGATGTATTTCAATGTTAAAACGATTTAATACAGAAACATCCGAGTAATTAAATTTATTTCCAAGTCTGAATTGATGATAAATACCATTCTTGAAGCAGTATCTGTGAAAACTTAATGCAATACTTAATGACCCTTGTGAAGATTTAAGAGTTATTTATATTCAAATTACTGGATTAATTTCTTGGTTCTTATTCACAAGATGTTCCCATTATGGTAATTGAAAAACTCTTATTCTAAATGTTCCTATTTCTTCTGTACAGTCTCTTGAGTAAGTATTTGAAATTTAATGGAACCTTTTTATGTTCTTTTAATGTAATTTTCAATGTAAATTGTTTATATTACTTCAATATTCCTTAAATTGCTCTTTGACCAGCCAATATTTATATTTTTCAATCTAAGAATTAAAAAAATAAGTGTTTTTTTCCAAATATATATGAGCGAATTATTAATTCTAAAATGAAATTTACTGCTTATTCATTTTGTTTCTTATTATTGGAAAACAAATAGGTACTTTTAAGAATAATACATTTATCACATTCATAATCAAATATATTTACACTATTTTAATCTGGGACTTCAAGTACTTATTGAAATTGAATTTATATATCATATACTTATTACCTATTATTTGAATATATATATATAAAATGCATATATTCTTTGCCAGATTTTTCATGTTTATGAATAAAGAATTTTTTTTATGGTTAGTAAAACAGATTATTTGATACTATAAATAAAGTGAGGGTATTCTTCTATTTTCATATTCGAATCGATAGTATTTTTACTAAATAAAATGCTATCAAATTTTTTCAACAACTTTTTAAGCCCTTTTTTTAATAATACATTTCTAATTAATTATTTTGAAACTTTGTCAAATTTTAGTCGATTATTTAATAAATGTATAAGATTTGCATCTTTGAGCAAAACTATAGTTAAAAATTTTGCCAAAAACATTTTAGCCTAAAAATTAGGGTTTTTTATGATACAATTCTTATTTGAGTCAAATAGGTATGGCTTAAACATATTTAGATTTCTAATTATAAAAAATTGAAATAAAAACCTTTAACATGCTTATGGTTTCGGAGAGGATAAGTATTTTTGTTACTTTAAAAATAGTAGAGTAGATACTAATAAGGCACACATAAAATGTTTAAAAAATTTAAATACTAATATAATTTACTCTATGGTAAAAATATGTAATTCCTACTATAATAAAATTCCTTTTATAAATATATTCATTTCAGACATTTTCCTCTTATAAATAATAAATATTTACATCTGATTCTATTGTGTTGAATAATATAGATAATTATTTGTAAAATATAAGTTTAAGAAGATCACTTAAATATTAATTAGAGAATTTGTAATCAGTTTATAGGTTTTTTATCAATTCATTTAAATAAAAAAATGAGTAAACTTTTAAAGTAAAGATTAACAATTTTCATGAATATATTTAAGTAAGCAATCCAATATTTCGGAAGTTGCAATAACAATGTCACATGATGAAAAATATCAAAAATGTTTAAGAAAATTAAATATATTAATTCAATAAAAAATATTTTTAATAATTCACTTTCTTACCACATAGCTCCAATATAAACAGATGTAGAGATGCTGACTTCTTTAGCATTTTAAGCATTAATAAAAAATATGGAAATGATTTTTTTTTCATTTTATTTTAGAGTAAGTTGAGCTTCCCACACATTGAGAAAAGTATTACTGTTTTTTTGTTTTAAACACGGCTTGTTTTGTATCTTAGATTTATCAGTGGTATAAAAATGCGTTAACTAATTTAAGACCATGATTCAAGCTGTACTTGTTCTTCAGTTTCGAATTTCGTATTTTTGCCTTTGTTTTCGACTAAACATATGATATCCATTCACTCTCATCTCTTGAAAAGAAAAAAAAATTCATGTTTTGAAAGTTATTTTAAATTATGCGTCACCTGAAAATGAGCTATTTGCATTGAATGACAGATCCTTTACTCCTCCCTAATGTCATTTGTGGATTTTAGATTTTTGCTACACCAAAATGTTAAATTTTAGAAATTTAATGCCTAATAAGCCTCATTTAAATATCTAAAATTGTCTTCCTTTTGGAATTTATCTATGTAACATATATCATGTAAAATATCCATGAAGATGTAATTTTTTTATACTAAAACGGAAGCGCATCGACATATACCAGATAAAATATATCCTTCTTATGAAACTTCATTGCACAAATAATTATTTGTTTCAATTGTTAATGGCAATTCATATCAAAGAATAATAAAGTTAAAATAGCATTGAATCATTTATTTCTATGGTGCTTTTTTGTAATATTAATTATAAGTAAGTTTTAAGCAGCAAAATTCTATTATAGTACAGTCTATATAGTGTTTGGATGGAATTGTATCTTTCTATTTTTCAAGTTATATTTTCATTATTATTCAAACTGTATTTTTATTATTAATGTGCTGTGTATGTTCATATATATACGATACTTAATCTGTATTCAATTATTATTATTATTTGCAATTTGTATTTCATACGTATTTTCTGTGTAATAGTTTTACTTTCATCTGTATTTATATTTTGAGCGATGGCAACAAGTTGTTTACTTCGAGTTGTGTAATATTATCTTGTGGAATGAATGCTCAGTCTCTGTACTCTTCTTCGCTACGAGAGATTCTCGTCGCACAAAGCTGCTGGCATTTGTCTAAATATTTTATGCGCAAAAAAATAATACCTTTGAATTTAAATTGCATAATATTCATATGATTTGTATCATATAGTAAACAACATATTTCAGGTAATTATATATTATTTTTATATGTATATTATACCTTGTCTTATAATCCTAACAGAATGTCAAGTTAATGCATTTCGAATAAAATGATACAATAATGTTGTAATGAGGGTTTATTCCTACTTTCTTCAAACCCCACTTGTCTACTCTCAGACCCGGCTAGATGCGTGGGAGGAAAAATTGATCACACGACATGATTCACTAAAATTGTTTTATTGTAACAATATTCAACACAGATACAATAATTATCCAATTAAGACAGTTTTGATCAATAACTAGAGCTCGAAGGTGAGACCAGTTAGAATGGGGATAATATTTACGGACATCCAACTAATTTCTATGATAATTGATACAATCTCGTTTTTAACTCGACGCGCACTAACAATTTACTCTCTAACTTCTATTTAAATAATGAGCACAATACCTGAACTCTCGTGTTTCAAAAGTCCTATAGCTCAGACCTTGAACACTAAAGGTTGGCTTGATCCCTTCGCATCCGAGCGATCCTCACTTTGGTAATCTTCTATTCACACTTTGATAATTTTAGATTCTCACTTCACTAACTCTCAAAACTCGCGAATACAGAATTTATATAATAAACTTAATTTGAATAATCACGTTTTCTTACCTTTGGTGAAAGTTGGTTGAAATAATTATTTAACCATAAAGAATCCCCATGGGGTTAGTTAAGCCGTGTATAGATCCGTCACAATGTATAATTAATTAAAATTCTGTAAAAAAGTGCTCTCTAAAAGTTGAAATAATTGTACATCTAGATTAACAAATTTATTGGAAAAGCTGCATTCTAAAAAAGAAGTACATATTATTAAATTGAAAACATTTATTAAAAACGATTTTATTCATCACCACACAATAAATTTTGATATTGCTCAAATTATTTTAGCAATTTTTTACTCTCAAAATGTAATTCAAATGTTTTATTTATATTAAAGGGTACTAAAAATGTTTTACATTTACTAAAACTTCAATAAATCTATTATTTTAAATCAGTTTCTTGTAAAATATTAAATTTTTTAGTACATTTATAAAATATTAAAAGAAATTGCTGTACAAATTGCATATTTTTTTGTTATAAGATGTATTAAATTGTGTTGTGTTGTTGTTGTTGTTTCTTATCCCACTTGACCGACAGAAACATCTAGATCAAGTCCATGAACCCGTGCGTTTTTAAACAATCAAGAACTGTAGTTGGACTTGAGAACCGCTGTCTCTTATGGCATCCAATACAAGCAAAAATGTGGGCAGGAGCGGCTTGGTTCACATTGCATTTCGGACAAGAAGAGTAAACTTTAACACCATCCACATGCCGTTGATCTCGAGTATGTCCACTTCGTAGTTTAGCAAGAGTAGTTTCATCTGGCCTACTGCTTGTCCCAAGTAAAGCAGCACCAGGGCGATTTCCTTCATATCATTCATGCACGGGGGCCTGCCTCCAAGAGGAACTGATATCTTGTTTGTTCCGAGTAGCAATTTCTGAAAAAGTAAGGCAGCCACCATGTGTATAATCTTTATGGCTGCCCTCGCGGGCCAAACCATCTGCAATCTCATTCCCATGGACATTTACGTGCGATAGTACCCACTGAAAAAAGATCTTAACATTAGCATTCAAGCTATTTAATAACTGTATAATACTCGTTGTCGTTCTGTCACCATGCCTCGACCATTCAGATAGATGCTGAATAGAGCTTCGGCTATCACTCAATATCCAAATATCTGTGTTGACACTCTCAGTATAGCAAAACTTCAAAGCCTCCTCAATAGCTAAGAGTTCTGCCATAAATACTGAGTAGAAGTCAGGATTTCTCTTGCAGATCCTAATACCATTCCCCTTTTTGATGAAAATTCCATTTCCCGAAACAGCGCCTACTCCCATGCTACCATCAGTATAGATCTGTAATGCATCACACGGGACTTTATGAATAGTCTCCAAAGCAAGCTGCCTAAGATACTCTGGATGATGAGTGTCCTTGTTAGTGTGTGAGGATAATTCGGTGTTGAATTAAATTGTGAGCAGAACTAAAAGAAATCTTTAAATAATTATTCCTGAATGTTTAATTTCGTTGGGCTGGATTGAAAGTTTTGAAGTGTTATATTAGAAATTGTCCATTTCTCGACCATGACGCAAAATTAGAAGGTTCTTAGTCAAACGCTTTCCTGTTGCTTCAAAGTTTACTGTTAATAAAATAAATCAATTGTTTCTCAATTTTTATATGTAATTCTCTAGTTAACTTTTAAGCTATTGAATTAAAACTTCCCATATTTTCAGGCTTAAATTTCCGTTTTTTCAGTTCCCCAACAATGAAAAAAACTATTCTATTTATTTTTTTAAAAAAAACACATAAATGTTAAAAAAAATCAATTAAGATGTTATATTTTTATAATGCATTTTTTTCAAAATATTTCTTTCCCTTAATAATACGATTGTGAAGGTGTTTTTTATTTTTCCATTGATTATGCTTGCATTTGTATATATGCTATACAAATACATAAGAAAATATGTTGTTGTTTCTTATCCCTCCTTCCTTCATCATAAGAAAATATTAATGAATTAACCATAAGGTCAATAGGCAACGAGATCTTAAACTCCAGTACTTCTTAACAATACAATTTAAGTAATTTCATTCAAATGTGTAGCAATCATGACTTGCCAAAAATTACACAAACTATCTAATTTTTCAAATTAAAGCGAAGCAAGTAAGCTTTAGAAAAGTAGTTAACCATCAAAAATATAAACATGGCCAAAACGGCTGTACAAAGTTGTTCGGGACTTATCTGCAGCAATGTGGAAAGCTACAAGGCGAAATGAATGTTTGAAAATTCTCTTTCTCTCTAATTTACAGAATTTGGGACTTCTACAAATCTTTTGAAGAGTATCTGTTCCATTTTTTGCCAAAAAGTATTTCATCTCGTTACCCCATAAACCACAATGAGAAGACATTCATTGAAAAGAAAAGCTTCTGCGAGTCCTTTTCATGACTTCATTGTGGTTCTGTGCACGTGAACTATCCTCCTGGTGGCTTGATAAAGCCTGAAGGGCAGAGATAGAATCTATAATCATCTTCAATTTCTCAAAGGGTAAAAAATGGGAAGTTGTTGGAGGGCTACATGGGCTTCAATTATCCATCGCAATGAGTTGCAAATGGTCTAACAAGCAGATAAGAGGATAACGTGTTACTAAAAACATCATAGTCACTCTGAGAAATTTCAAAAATGACTTATTAGGTTAGATGTAAGATCACTTATCAAGAATGAAACGAGTGTTAATAGTTTCTAATTCAGTTGTGCAAAGATCATTAGCATTACTGCAAGGTTATGATTTCTGACATTAAGTACCAAATATAATCTCACTTCTAGAACTACTCCAAAGTATTTCCCATACATAACAGTTTACAGGGTGAGATTGAATATTAAAGTTTCATTATTCGGCTACTCGAGGGCTTTTGGCAATGACCCTCGTAATTTTGAAACTTGGTTAAGTGAAGAGGATGACACTTGCACTAACACCTCCTCTCCTAACATACACACGACACCAAAGGGAGGACGTTTGAGCCTCGACACATTTAACGCGCATCACCTCCTCATTACGACAGTTCATAGGACACTTCACTGAAAGGATTAAATTACAAAATATTTTGAACGCATTAGGTGAAGCACCTCTCGAGGTGTAATTTACGTATTTTGCAACTGTCGTAGTCTTGTCAGAAATAATTTTTCAAGAATTTAATTAATCTATTTCAAATTGAAGCTTAATTCCTCAGAATTTATTACAAGCACATGAATAATCTCAAATCCGGTAATCATGCGTCGAATCTGGTTTTGAAAAAATCAAGCAGTTTCAAAGTACTATACGAGGCTGTAATCTGCATTTCTTTGCAATAATTCAGAGAGCAAGTTGAATATAGACATAGTACGTATTAGATATATCTATATTGCACCCCATTTTAACTCATTCCAACATTTGAAGAATGGCTAGTCTTTTCTTTGTCTTTGATACGACATACTAAGCACGCCAAATGCAGTTAAGTTTGCTATAAAATAGTTAACTCATATAAGTTTAAATAGCATTATGCTGCAAAACAGTATCCTAAGAAACAAGACAAGAATTGAAGTTTGCCTATTTAAGGTAAATAAATCGCTAGTAATCTTATGTTGATGTATAGTTGAATTTAATGTGGTATTTAGTATGAATTAGTTTCTTTTACTGCACCAAATAGCCGGGGAGGTTAATAAGAAAACATTGAAATTAGCAGAAGTAAAGACAGTTTCCTGTGGGAAGACAGTTTCACTTTGCTTAAAGCTGTTAATGGAGTCTCCAAAACGATTAATTTAGAAACGCTGTGGAAGTAAGTTTTTAATCCATGAAACATATCGCTACACAGGCTTAGGAGCTGTGATGTTTTGATGCACTTGAGATATCTAGCCCTAACAAATACTGATAGAACGCACAGTTCACTAAAGATAAACTAGAATTCCACAAACTCACGTAGAAAAGAGCATCCCTGGTCATGATCAACCTCCGTGGACTGGCTTAAAAAATAACTTATTGGTATGTAAATTATTCTTCATTATAATATTAAATAATTCTTCATTATTCTTCATATTCTTCATATTCTGTTTAAGTCAGTTTATTTGATTTAAAATATAAGTATAGGTAGGACGGGATCATTTTTTCAATAACTTTAGATAAAATATATGACAGAGTCATAGGATGAAAGTCTAGAAAATTATTTTTGAGCTTTTACTTTTTATATATAGCGATGATGATAGCCTATTTCCAAACCACTGGGACACCATAATTCACGAGCTTTGTTAATATATTTGTAATGACAGTATAAATATATGTGTATCTATATATAGCTTTATTGCTTTACTAATAACCAAAATGTATATTAAGTCCATCAATATCCCAATTGCATGTGATAAAATTTTTTTTTATGAACACAAATTTTAGAAATGAAAAAAAAAATAGTCCAATATATAATTTTATTATTACATTTACTATAAATACTTTCAGAATAGGTAACTAAACCTCAATCAAGTTCAGTGTTCTCATTTCTAAATCTAATTTATCGATCCTAATGTTCTGTGACTTTTCAATCAAAATAATCTTCACTTTCTAAGAAAGTTCTGATTATTTCTCAAATACAAGGGGAGACTCTCAGACAAAAGAGTAGTTTAGCATATTTGAAGGTTTTGAAATCAAAAATCAATATTAAAACTATTTCGTAAAAAGTTTTACGTCTCAGTTCATTATTCCTTGCCTTACAGTGGAAAACTGATTGGCTTTTAAACGAAATAATAGTTAATGTAAATTTATTCAGATATTGATCATGGTATTTATTTCCTCAGATAAATTTTTAAGACAGTTACATTTCTTAAGGTTGATGCGTTAATATTTTACATTTATATTAAGATTTTGGAAGTGGAATACATTACTTTTATTATTTATCAAGATAAACTGTGTATTTTTAAAACTTTTTTTACTTTGTTTTTATATTAAGTCACGATATTTTTATTAACGTGTTGAATCCAATTATTTAGAAGTGTTTTAAAATTACCATACTATTAATAAAAATATTGTAAACATTGTGTAACGATTAAGTCTTAATGTTTTTTTCCAACACTGATCAAAATGTACACTTCGAGATTCTCAATGTTATAAAAAAAAAGTAAAACAATTTTTGAAAAGAGATTTTTAGAAATTGTTAACTTATAAAAAAATTATAGTGTTTTTTTTTTTTTTTTTGCATCTAAGTTTTGATTTTTCAGAATTTTATATTAATTCAAAAAATTATTTTTATGAGGATTTGGAAATATATCTCAGTTTAACACCCAGTAAAATTAAATAAATAATTAAACCATGGCTGTAGATATAAAGCTTCATATTCATTATTTAATAAAGTTTATAGCTGTGTGGTAAAAAATTTAAATTTAAAATTGATTTTAAAATTTACCGAGCATTTCCTAGCATTTCTATGTACATTGAGGGTCATTTAATTCATATCACATGTATTTAGTCTTATTTAGTTGCTAAATAACTTAGAATACTGCATATTAATTTATTTCAATTTTCTGAAAATATATTTTGTATTAGTTAAGAAAGTGTTTCTAAGTTTTATAAATGGTTTCATTTAGTTTGTATATGATTTTTTTTAAAAGGCTATTTGAAAATTCAGTAATGAAAAGTGCGGAATGAAAACTGAGCGACAAAATCTTATTATCACTGCCAAATACATATATCTTATGCTGGGATATTTAATAAAATTTATAGCGTACTAATTTTTGAGCACCATAAAGGAGTGAAACTTAACAAATAATAAAAATAAATGAAACTCTTCGTGCCATAGACGAAAATATAAGTAAATTCTCTATTGTATTAATTTTTTTAAATTTTATTTTTGGAATTTAAGTAATTTTTTATATATTATTTTTAAGTAACTGACTCACAAACGAAAAACTAAATGAAGAAAAAGGAAACTTTTTTCCTTAAGAAAGTTGATTTAATCTTTAATAATAATCCTTTATAATTTTATTTTAAACATTTAAAATATAATATTAAAAAAAATTAAAATGTAATGAAACTTTTATCAGAAAAATAATAGAAAAATTTGAGCTTTCACAGAAAATTGAAAATACACGTGTTTTTTAATGAATATGTAACATAAATACAGTTCTTGATTTTAAAAAAAAGATTTACTTTTTTAAAAAAGAGCAGCACGTATCAAATTTTACTAGTGTGATTAAAAATTAAAAATAACTAAGTGCCAAAAAATTAAAACATTCAAAGAAGAATGAAGCTTAAGTGTTCTCTTTTTGCCACATATTCATTATAAAAGTTCTGATTTAATCTATTTATATTTAAAAATGCTGAGAATATTTTATATTTTCCTTAATTGCGTTTCCTAGAAGAAGAAGAAAAAATATATTAGTCGGTAGATGTAATCATATATTAATCCGATCAGAAACGCATCACTTACTATTCAGATTCTTGAACGATGTTTACCCAAATTACTTATATATTATTCTTGTTTATTGAAAAAAATCTAAATATATAATAAAAAACTTTAAATTTTTTCTTGTAACAGTTAAGACTAAATCATTAAAGTATTTTGTTTTTACACGTTTTTCTCAAATTTAAAATAAACTTTTTTTTATAAACGTACAAAAGCAGAGGGGAGAGGGAGATAATTGAATATTTATCTTGAATTTGAAATACAATATTTATTTTATAAGAACTTTTTTATTCTCCTTCACCCACACAAAACAAACAATCAACTTTTCTAGTGAAGAAACATTTCTATTGTAGTGTCGTCTCCAAGACTGCTGTTGGTTACCCCTCTTTTCTTTCACGTCCGGAGGAGAAATGTGCCAAAATATTGCATTCCCTTCAAAGCGAAGTTTGTTGGGACACACCTGTTTCTACGGCTGTCCATTTTTCCCTTCCTTCTAATATATGGGCGTGATGCACATGTTTGTAAGGGAGTGTTTATTTTTGTGATAAAGAAATACCAATGATTGCACTCTTGGTATCGAAGGGACAGGTCAATTTATATACCTTCATATGATTTTCGATAGTTGATAACAAGATGATCACAGTTTAGACAGGCGTTTGTACCAGAAGAACCCATTGAGGTTGGAACCAAGACTGAAAATACTGGGTAAAAATCCGTGCTTCTATCAATCAGAAATTGTAGTGGGCCCAAAAGGGGCCCACACAGATGGGGTCTAAGTTACATATAGAATGATGACCGTGGGATTAGCGATAGATGATCAGCAATCAGGAAAATCAGCAAAAGAACAGACGAGGCGGTAGGAGGACGCATTAGGTATAAAAACCCTAGAGAAAGAGCCCTATAGTCGACGGTACAAACAGCCGATCACTAGAAGTGTAAATTTTCGTTGTGAGAGATATCATAATAAAGGTGTCAATGTATTACAACTTTAAGATTTTAAATATAAAGTGATTTTTTTAAATTAAGCTGCCTTATCCCTTTCGCTACCCAGACACTAAATAACCCTGAAAGTCATGACATCACAATATACGTATACATTTTACGAAGCTTATATATTTGCTACATAAATCTTTTCTTTATTAACATAAGAATTCATGTTTTAATATGTTATAATTTTATAAGATCATTATGTCAACATTTTAAATAGAGATATAATTCAAATATATCACAAAGAGAATTCGGTCTACTCTTAATTTTATACACTATCAAGTATTTTCAATAACTACAAATTTCACAAGGGTCAAGTAATTATTTTTTGATTGTTTGTACTTCAAATTACGTATCTCTAAATTATTTAATCATTTTAAAATGGTATCTAAAAATGAAGAGCGTGAATTCAAAATGAATGAATAAAAAAATATCCGAATCTTTATGCTCTAAAATGTGAACCCGTCTTCGTTTACTGCCGTATCATGTTTCTTTTTTTTTTTAAATCAACTGATGCTGTTTGGAAGAAAATTAGAAATTTAAGATAGATCAAGAGATGAACTAATTGATCCTATATATATATATATATATATATATATATATAATTTACTAAATAATATTTATATAACACATGAGAAGATTTTTCCACAAAGTAGCACCTTAACTTAAATCTAAACTATTTGCTGATTACTCAAATAACGTCTTTGGTTAGAAATTTTGTTCAAGACGTGTTCACACAGTTTACAAACATTATTTATCTGAGCATAAGCCTCCTGATCAATTAACCAGAACTTTTTCCCAAGTTTAGAGTTTCCAAGGTTAAGTTCTTTCATTTACAGAATGAGAATTACTTTTCCAGCCCCATTAGAATATTTAGATAAAATATCCTTAAGAGTTTGTAAAGCACCTTTAGTGGCATTAACATGCAATTTCTTGAGCTTACCATAAAAGCGTTTGTGACTCAAATTACAATTAACTCATGTTTACTCAACTTTCAGGAGATTTTCAGCTAGATGGGAACTTAATGAATATCAAAGAGATTGAAATTTTATCTTAATATTTGAGTGGTAATGTATTTCCAAATTTATTACTGAGGAAACAATTCTTAGGAAAAACACAATTTAGTGTGCTTGCAAATAATATTGTAGAAATTTTACTGACATATTTCTTTTGTCTGGTAAATAATGCTCGCTAAAACCATTGTTTAGGTTTGTTTGAATTACAAAAGAACTTCAACATTGATTGTATTAAAAGATGTTTAATAATTTACTTCCAAAATGGCCTATAATTATTATTAAAATAATGATACTTATTCGCCCATTCGCGCTGCATACCTTGATCATTATGATAGTCCTCAACAGCTCGTTTAGATCAAGCACTATCCTCCTTTAGAATGAATTCATTATTAATCAAAACAACTATATTTTGACATATCGATTCAGGATCTCATGCAGATTATCTACTATCATGCCTTTCCCATGGAACACATGTAGGCCAGTGTTAAACAATTAGAGAGATTCCAGCCAAGTCATCATTCCACAGTAGTGTATTTTAACAATTTTGAATTATTTCGTTGCGGTTTATTAATCCTTTTAAGTCTGCATACACTGAATAACCTTCCAGCATCAAGCTGGAATGATCTGTGAAGATACTGAAGTACATTATATCGTCTGGTCCAGGAAACATGTTCTTTTGCTCACCGTAAATGGGTACAACTACGTTGTCGGGGATCAGGGCTCACATGCAACTAGTCATCTTGCATAGAGACCTATATTGGGATGCCATCTTCGTGCCATAGTGTCAAATATTCTTGTTATTGATACGACAAATGGTCTACAACTAGCTGATGTACAGCAGTTCTTCTTCAGGTTAAAAGTTCTAGGAAACTGTTTGAGACTAGTGTTTTAGTTCGTGTTTGTTTCGGAGTATTCCTTACACGTACGTATAATTTTCACATTATATGTAGGGAATCTGATCTTGCCACTGGTAGATCCTCCGACAGATCACAACATAGATTTTTAGTAGTATCAGCTTGTGACAACTGCATTTCCCTCCGTTTAACCAACCCTCCTCCTTAATATACCCAGCAAATGACTTCCCCAAGAATTGTTAACCAAATTAACAAACACTGTTCAAATCAACCATCATGAACAAATCGTACCAAAGTTGCAAAATTTCCGTTTTTGAACATATTTCTTCCACTCTTATATAATTATTCATAACTTTAAAATAAAAATTGTGGTTATCAGTTTCCAGTAAGTTTCCTGTAAAGTTGTTAATATCAATCATATAAATTGTAAATTGCATTTTTGCTGTAATTTCTCAGTGGTGAACTACGAAACACATGCTGCATTTTTACTTTTGGTGATCCCGGTGTACTTAAATTCCAACTTTAAATTTTACTTAATGGCTTAATTTTGAATTCACCAATACTTGAAGTAAAGTTGATTAAAAGGTAATTCACACACACCAGCATTTTATTACAAGTGGATTGAATATTTAATATTAATTATATATCGCGTGCATTTGAAATGACGTGTATTTTTCTAAGGGATGAAAAAAGTGTAAGTGTAATATCTACATAGCTTAAATTGGGAGTGAGTGAATATTAATGTCACATTGTTCAGCAACACGGGGATTTTGCGAAGGACCTCGTAGTTTTGAATTATGATTAAGGGACGAGGACAACACCTGAGCTAGCACCCACTCTTCTAACTACCACACCAACGGGTGGACATTTGAGCTTCCGACAGTATTAACGTGCATCTATCCCCTAACACGACGGGTCTTCGGTGGCACTAGGCTCAAACTATTGACATGCCTGTCACGAAACCATTACTTTGTCCACTAGGCTACTGTGGTCTCTAAATTAGTTTGGAAGTAAGCCACAATAGTTCTCCTTAGATCAAATTGCTTTACCATAATATTCCAAAGTATTTCTGTCCGTGGTAGCCAAGTGGTCTAGGCATCGGATCGTAGCTAGCGTGTCATGAGTTCGATCCCTGTACCATTGAAGACCCGCCGTGTAAGGGAGCGATGCACGTTAAATCTGTCGAGAGCTCAAACGTCCTTCCGTTGGTGTGGTGTGGTAGTTTGGAGAGAGAGGTGCCAGCTCAGGTGTAGTCCACGTCACTTGACCATGATTAAAAATTACGCGGACCGTCCCCAAAAAGCCCTCGTGTAGCTGAACAGTGTGACGTTAATATTCACTCACTCACCCAAAGAATTTCTCACGTGAGAGAGAACAACAGTTTAATGTATAATATAACAAACTATATTTGTGTTACAATTGTTAGTTTTCAATATGGTAGATTGTTGAATGGACTCTGTATATATATATTTCAGATTCTAAAACATAATAATTATATTGTTAACAATCATTCATTTAACAAGATTTTCCCCATTCATATGTACTCGAAACTTTTTATTTGGACATTTTCTTTATACCAGTGACATTTTCAAAATAAATACAAAATAATTTTATTTATTTAATTACACATGGAACAAAGATAATTGGAGATTTAAAAAGGTAGTTTTTAGCTCATCAAGTTTTTAATTTATCTCTGATTTGAAGAATGGATGAATAGCTTTTGCTTGAGAATGTATAGTTTAAAATTATAGCTGGATTAGCATTCCGATTACTTTTCCCAGATATTATATATATATATATATATATATATGGGAAAAGTATAAGTTCTATATATATTAATTATTTCATATATTTATATATAAGCTGTCCTCTAAATCAGCAATGTTCATGATTTTCATACTGTAGCATCCACATTTTTATATTTAACTCTATTATTTTTATTTTTTAATATATCCTTTCTAAAGTCTATAATCTGATTAACTTGCAATTTCTATTTTTATCCAGATTTTGTAAATCTTTATTCATCTCTTTTTTTGTAGAGAAATTTTGACTATATATATATATGTAATAATTCCCTTTAATATTATTTTTAGTGACTTTTGATTGTTGATGGCCTATTCCTTCAGGGTCCGAATTTAATTATTTAACTGGTTTACCGCATAATCGGGATTTAACTGCATTTGAATAGTAAGCCTGCTTCAGAAGCTATCAAACGGTAGTTTCTGACAAATCATGGCTTCTGTTAGAAAAAGTCCTCCGACATTCATCGCCTCGTAAAAATATCGAGAGTTATTTGTGTCTTGCTCTTAGTAATGTCTTAATAGCTGTGGCATGTTTTTGCCTATTGCCTGGTTTCTGTGATTTCAAAACACTTTGTCCAGTAGGTTTCATATATGTATGTGAATACAGGCTGGATTTTAATTCTGAAGAGGCTACTTTGAACAATATGTCATCTGTACAAGTAAAAACACCACCCGCCGCCATTACGCATATATATATACACATATATATATATATATATATGTGTGTGTGTGTGTGTGTGTGTGTGCGTGTGTGTGTGCGTAACATAAAAAATATTGATTTTGGCAACCTTTATATTAATTATTGCATAATGCAAAATGAATACAATATTTTGTCATCCTTTCCCCTACAGACACTAAACCTTTCCTGTAGACTTAATACTGCCTTAATCGAAGCACAGAGCCATTAGAGTCCCAGAAAACCCAATTAATCATGGCATATCTCTTCTGACTTTCAGTATTTAAATATCGTCTTCCCCTTCATTTGGGGTCCTTTTGCCTGTTAAAAAGCATTGTAACACGTTGTAACAGTGTTCTCCCTATAAAGGACACCCCGTACCTTCAATAAAGACTTTGAATTCGATAGTAGTCGCTACCGAGTCGTTGCAATATTACGTATATATACATATATGATAATATAAAGAACTGAGTGCAGAGAGAGACCTTATTTTATAAATCATATGCAACACCTTATCCTTTTTATCACGTTTTATAAATTACATTCATTATCATCAATCAGATTTGAATTTTATTTTAATTAGTAAGTACAATATTTTGCATTCACTAACTAAAGTTAAATAAAATATTAAAGATGAAAATATATAATTTCATTTTCAAATTACGCTCATTTTCTAATCTCCTTGGGATTTATTAAATATACTTCAAAATCTTGAAAGTTATTGAAAATTTACACCATTTAACACGAGTCGAATATTCCCATCAATGCAGATAAAATATTTAGAAAACATAACAACTAGTAGTTAAGTTATCAGAAACAGAAATTCGTGAAATCCAACCCTTATAATGAATTTTGTAAGATTTCAAAACTTCTCACTTCGATTCTGAACGTTAATAATGGCATTTCGTCGAAGCGAGTGTGAAGGAGAAAATAATCCACAAATATCCCTGATGCATATCTTGTCGAAATTTAGAAAATTAATATTACTGAAGTACTGAGGCTGATTCGAAATTCTCTTAGAGCAACCTATTCCTCTTAATTTTCAAGCATTGTTGATCAAATGCGAGTAGACGAAGATAAAGTGCAACTCCGCAGGAATAAATCCATGAATAACCTCGGTAACAGCCCAAGTCAGGATCAGAGAAATCACCACCCAATATTCAAATCAGATTCTAACAGTTAATCCACAAATGAAAATTCAGGGCTTTGAATTATGCATAGACTCCTCTGCCCTGGACAATTATTCTACGTTGAGAAACATTTTAAGGCATTCCGGTAAGTACTGGACTTGAAACCCATTAACTGAACCCAGGAGATCAGATACTCAATATTTGTGGATTGCGTTCCAAGAGAAATGGTGCAATCAATTTAAACTCTGAGGAGATGAAAGGTACATTTCTTTGTGGAACAATATGGACTTTTGAAAATTCCTAAATCAATATTATTTCAATAAGATATTGCTTAACCACATACGGAAATCATATTTAATGATATTTCCCTTATATGAAAATAGGTCCTGAAGTTTTTAATTTGAGATGCATTTTCTTGAAAAACAATTTAGTCTCGCTTAGATTAGAATACACATATAAATTGTTTTAAAAATGGTATTACGATAAAACATTATTTAAATGCAATATTTTGGCAAAAGATGATCCTAGATTTATCTTTTTTCAAAACATTCTCCTTTTATGAAAAACGCTTCTATAATAATAATATTTTGTCTATATATTGCTCAAAATTCTCAGAGCTTGATCAAGGATTTTTGAAATATCAGAAGTGAATTTTAATTTATTTTAATACATCAGAGTAGAAAAGTTTCAGCAGTTAAATGTCTGCCATTATAACATGAAATTACAAACATTAAGAACTGCTCAGTTACCCAATTTAATCAAATAATCTGAATTAGAACCTACAATTGTTTAATTTCAACACTACAAATAAGTTTTTCCTGGAGGCTAATTGCAGACAACAAACCATAACTGTACGGCAAAATGATGTGTTTCTAAATGTTTCAATAATGAATAAATCTAAATTTAGGTCTGCCTGGATTCTCTCTTAACGTGGCGTCACTTGATATATAAATGCATTGCGTTCACTATATCTTACAGACGCATTATGCTAAGATCAATTAAAAATGCCAGTCCTCGGAAAAAACTCGTTAATTTTAATTAGTACTCTTGACTAGCTTAAAATGTAGAAAAATACATTACATTTAAATAATGAAATGTTTGCATAAATTAGCATTGGCACACTTTAGAAGGTTCCCTGAAAGAAGTATAACTAACAAAAAAGAATAAAAAATAGCACCTGTGTATATCATAAAAAAGAAACTTATAACGTCTATAATAAAATATTAGTGAAGTACGTATATTTTTAAATTTTTGGGTTGTATTGTTTACATATGCATCTTAATCCCACATACCAGAATTACAGAAATTATATAATTATATTTTAAAGTTTTTTAATCCATTCTTTTAATCCATCACATATGCCTCCCTGTAATTCTTCAAAATGCATTTTAATTAATTCAATAACAGGAATTAACAATACAAATATACAGAAAAATAACAATATAATGTGAACAAATATGTATAACAGTTATGAGTTGAGTGAAAGGAATCAACAATGTTCCCGTCAGCAATATATAACCATTAACTCTAATAGTTTCTCAGAAAATTAATCTTAATTGATTGAGAGTTAAAATATTGTATTGTGTTTTTTTTCAAAATAAATCAAAGATGATTTTAAAAATTTACGATATCGTTTAAAGTTAAGAATAATTTATGTTATATTTATAATTTACTCAAAATATGTTAATCCAATAAATCCTATGTCACACATTTAAAAAGGCATTTTGATTGCTTACACCAGGTGTTTGTTCTCCGAATTTAGCTGTATGTACATTCGATGAATGCAGAAATTCGACCTTACTACCAAAGCATTTTTTCAACGTTAGTAGCTTTTCAATTCGTCAGCTTTCAAACGATTTTTAGATGATATAATTATTCAGGATGCTTATTTATTTACAATAACCTAAATAGTTTACATGTTTCCAACAACAACATAGACAACGAGTATTGTCCAGCTATTAAATAGCTTGAGTGTCAATGTTAAGGTAAGCGACTACACTAAAATTGTGAATTTTGCCAAAAATTGACGTATTTTTTAAAGATTTTATTTTATAGGTCATCTTATTAGCTTTATAAATATACCAAGTTTATTATGTTCCCTTCACTAGAACAAAAATACAATTGTTTTAGTAAAAGCAGGTGCCATTACTTTGAGTAACGTGTCATACTTTAAAATGCGTTTTACTCGAAATGTGTTTTTTTTAAATGCTCAAACGGGGACAGAGCGATCGCTAAAAAAGCTTTGAAAATAATTAACTGAAATTTTTTGTGTAAGTTATCTTTAGTAGTAGAACTGTTTTAACCTTCAAATTTATCAATCATTGTTTTATTACAAAAATTACTGTTCCTTATGTGAATATAACCCCTGTTTTTTTTAGCAATTTTATAAAGTAGCTAAGATAAAGTGCTCTAGTTCTTGTAAAAATTAAAATATCTGTTATCCTGAAAGTCATTTCAAAAATGAATAACATAGCAACACATCAGAATTGAAAACTTGAAAATCTGTTCATAAACTTTTGGTACAGAATGGTTATTTTTTGTTAAGTTATTTTTTAAGTTATTTAAGTTATCTTTTGTCAATTTTCCCCCCATTTTAGAGAAAAAAAAATTCTTTTTTTATTCTTAATTTTAACATGTTTTTCTAAAAATGTACCAAACTAATCTAAAAACAACAAAAAAAAATACCCCTATATCTCCATTTAAAAAAAATACCGCAAGTAGTCAGATACCTTAAGATCTTTCTTTAGTGAGTTCCGTCACACATGAATGTCTGCGGGAAACAGATTGCAGATGGTTCGTTCCGTGAGAGCAGCACTAAATATTCTATACATGGTGACTGGCTTACTTTTTCAGAAATTGTTACACGAGTTAAGCAAGATATTAGTTCTTCTTGGGGCAGGCTCCCATACATGAGTGGTATGAAGGAAACCATCCTGGTGCTGCTTTGCTTGGGACAGGCGTTAGACCAGATGAAATTACTCTTTCTAGGGCTTGCAGTGGACACGCTCCTGCTGAATGGCAGTGGTGGGTCTTAAAGTTTACCCTTCTTGTCCAAATTGGAATGTGACCCAAGCTGTTCTCGTCCACATCTTGGCTTGTGTTGGTTGTCAAAAAAGCTAGCTGCTCTCAAGAGCTGCTACATTTCTTCTCTGTTTAAAAACGCAAGGGGTTTCATGGACTTGATCTAGATGTTTCTGTCGATCAAGTAGGATAAGAAATAACAAGATATTTACAATCCTGAATATATAGTTTCTTGCGATGCCTTGTTTAAATGGTGATAAGTGAAATAATGTGTTAAATGTCACAATTTTTTTGTATATCATTATAATATATATACTAATATGCTAGATATTTAACTCCTGCATAAGATTTATTAGCTAAAAGATAAGTTTTGATGGCAATTTAAACATTAAAATTCTAAAAAAAAATTCTTGATATCTTATGCTTTTTTGGTGAAAAAGAAAATTTAGAAAACAATCATTACAGAAATTGTGTTCTAATTGAAACATAAATAATATTATAAGTACTTTCCAGTTACCCTTCTAAAAATTAAAATTTAAGAGATCAAAAACTACATATCTCAAATAACGCATATAGTACGAATAATTCATCAAAACCTAATAAAGTAGTTATTTTAATATGATTTTTTCTCACTGAAATGACTTGAAGAATAGATCAATAGTAGAGGGATAGAGTTAAGAAAATGTTCTATTCATTATACGTACTTTAATTTGCTCTTTTTTTAGATTTGAATACATTAATTGAATGCATTAATAAGAAATTGAATACATATATATTAAATGTGTTAACGTTTTTGGTTTTTATTTGAAATGGAAGCTTAATACTACTTTTTGACAATTAATTATTCATACTTGTTAATAAAAGGGAAAAATGAAAAATGTAAGGTTAGAATTTTTACAAATTTTAAATTTAAGACACATTTCAATTTTAATTCGATGCTAAAATAATTCTCATGCGATTTAATGTGAAGTCATATTTACAAAAAAAATTAGAGATTCCTTTTATTTTTAAAAAAGCGTTCTGAGTGAAATTTTTAGATTATTTGTACATGAAAATCAAGATCAGAAAGAGAATAGTAACAGCATTAATGATTTCTAATTCAATTTCTACCTGATAAACTAGACTAATTACTCAATAGAGTATATAAGATGTAATCTCTTGAGAAATTTTTTAAATAAATAATTAAAAATTAAATAAGAAAAAATTATAAGGATAAATATAATATATTTTAAGCTTAACATGTTTTTTTTTGCTTTTAAAAATCAGTTTTTCTGTCATGTAGCAGTCACTGAAAATTTTACATATTCATAAAAATTCGTAAGATGCTATAAATTCGATTGAAAATTAAAAGTATGTTTACAGTTCAATAAGTAATTTCAAAAACATGTTTCTTTCAATTTATTAATTTATTTGCTAATTAAAACAGTAAAGAACAACACTGTGCATGTGTGTTTGCTATTAACATTAAAATTGCCTTACATTTGCAATTCTGAGCAACATAATTAAAATGTTGTTTCAATGTTTTATGTATTTTCCTATTTGTCAAGTATTTTATTTTTAAACGTTGCTTAATTAATTATTTTTCTTAAGTTTTCCTCAGGAATTCTCGTTACATCAAGCATTTAAATTACCATGGGATTGAAACCAAAATTACACATTCTTAAATTTTTTTTTTTATAGAAATGAATTTAAATCAGGATCAAAGTTAAATTTTTTACAGAAATCTTTCTTTATTATGCATATGTATTCAATCATAGCTATTGCGCTTCAAATGCTACATATACATGAATTTATGCTATCATGTATTGTTTAAAATACCGCTTTCAAACTCAATTAACAATTTTAAGTCATGAAAGAAATTTATTATAAAAGTCGGCTTTGTCAAAAGAGTGTTAAGATCTAATTTTGATGGTGTATTCCACTGTCAAAGGAAAAACAGGCAGGCATCTAAATTTTTATAAAATATAATGCGACTATTTTTTTCATCAACTAATTAAAATTAATATTTTTTTCAGAAATCTTTTCGAAAATTTAGTTTTGGAATTTACATTCTATGATTATTTAAAGCGATACATAATTAAGACAATTTTCTGCAATAAAACCTAATATATCAATGTAACATTTTTGAAAATATTTCTTTTACTGAATATATTTTGTTTCATATTTATATGAAGTACTCGTTCACATTGCATGGGATAATTTTTTAAAAATAAAAAAAAATTACTATTTTTGATATAATAGCTGAATTGTTAGGAGAAATAAACCTGTTACAAAACCATGCAAAGAAATGTATAAACTAAATTTTTAATGAGTGCACATATTATTTATCTATAAAGCCACTTAAGACTTCGCAGCACAACGTGGGGTTCAATTTTCGCATAAACCCTTTCATAGAGAATCTCTATTACATGAAAGAAACATGCCTAGTGAATTCCAAGTCTGTAGGTGTCCTAGTTCAAGAACGGTAATATTTATATTAGCCTTTTTTTATAGAGTATCTCTACTACATTAAAGGAACGAGCTTATATAATTTTAATTGTGTAGATCTAACAGGTGAAAAGGAGAATATTTATCTATATCGCCTGATAAGCCCTCGAAACACCCCTTGGTCTCGATGCAGGTAGAAACGGGAATCTTACTCATGGATGGAAGAAAGAGGTCTACCAAACAATCTAACTCCCTTTATCGTACTGAGATTCTTTTCTGAGATTGAGTAGCACGTCCAATGCACACTTCCTTGTATAATATATATTTATTTACACTTGCTGCTCTACTTTAGAAAAATTAACCGTAAATGACATGCAAATTTAAATAACTTGAAGTTAAAATAAAATGAATGAATTTTTAATACATTAATAAACTTAAATATTGAATACATATTCAAAATAAAACTTTCAAGAATTCAATTTGTTATAACCCAGTTTTCGATTCTCACTTTCAGTAAAGAAGCGGTATTGGAAATCTTTTCTTTCGGTCCATAAAACAGATCTTATGAAACAATATTTACGTACAAAATGAAAAAACGCAGTTATTTTAATTTTATCTCTTCTGAACATTTATCTCGATTTGATGACATCTCACTATAATGCCACGATCAAAGTCATTTCTATTGACTTACTCTTTGTCTCAAAAGCAGATAGATATATTTTGCAAATCACTATCAACACTCTGTTTTATTTTTTGGTTGCGCATCAATTTCTGTCATCTACCACATCCACTTCTTAAGAACAGGGGATGTTGGGGTACATTTTTCCAGTTAATGTACTTATAACAATGGATGATAAACAATTAACAAGTTTGTGATAACATTCCGATATATAGGAGGCTTATAAATTCCATAGAGCAATTTACTTTGTCATTTAAATTAATATATTTGTGTCTCATTCCTAAAGATAGACGCGTGATAATTATCGGCGATGTTCTCGTAATTTTTGCTCAAATTTACTGATGTGGTACATCTATTTCCGTATTTCCTTACAACGCTTTATAGCATTTTAGAAAACTAAGTTAATTTAAATCGTAAGCCCAGTGGCTGAATGGTTAGTGCATCGCGCTTCCACACCACAGGTTCGAGGTTCAAACCCCGGGCTGGGCAAGGTTGACTCAGCCTTTCATCCTATCAGTGGGTCGATAAAATGAGAACCAAGCTTACTTGGAGACCAAACACTGGAAGTTTCGCTTCAGGTTTACCACCTGATCGGAACATCTGCTCATGCACCCCAGCGTCCAATGGTGGGCGCTGGGGTGCATGAGCAGATGGGCCCTGAGATGGGCACAGTAGGCCTTGGCCCTCATGGGCTATTGCGCCACTGAGTTTGCGAGAGTTAATTTAAATCAGGGGTGGGAATTAAGTGGATCGGGATTGACTGGTGGACCACCAAGACATTTGGAGGTGACCGCCTGAGGATTAGCAGTAAATAAAGATATACTAAAATATTCAAGATTGACTGACATTATGCAGACTAAGTCTTCTACTGACTATACCTATAATAACTAACTTTAAATGAAAATGTTTTATTTTTCTGTATTTTAAAATGTTTGTGTGTGTGATTCATCCTTTGATATTATTATATTTGTGACGATTATTGTCATATTTGTATCTTGCTTTAAACGCAGTCTTAACTGTTTAAACGCAGTCTTAACTTTCATTGTAGTTATGTATGCAAGTACATATTCAGGAATTATTATTATAAGTTATAATTAACACTGTAGACATTTTGCTTAACTCACCACACCTACGATATTGGGTGGATAGTAAAACCTTGTAAGAATTAGAAGTAGCTCGTACCCACTGGAAAAGTTTGCCCAACCCTGATTTAAAGTGTAAATGTAATTATTACCACTATGATTAAGCTTTATTGAAACTAAAATTTGAATTTGCCATTCATTTTCAATATCTGCAACGAAACAAAGGAACTAATATTACACTTTAAATGATTAAAATGAACTATGATTAATCCTTTGGATTTAGCAAACATACTTTTAAAATTACCAATAAATGTTTTTTTATATATATATATCTCGAATATTATTATGAATCTACGCTTCAAAAGTATGATGTTAAGTGAAATTTTAAGGGAATAAAAACATAATATAGATGTTTTTAATAAGATGACTATGAGCTCAATTTTATGATACGGGGAAATACAAATTACGTAAAATGGTAAAAATGCTCTTACAACAGTTTTTAATATTGCAGAAAATATTTAATTTTTCTATAACATTACATGAAATAATCAAACATGTTAATCGGTGTACAAATCGATTATTGAATCTATTGATTAAAATAAAAATATCACAAAAATAATATGAAATTAATGGAAAAATACATTGAATGTGTAAAAAAAAAGTTTCACGAAAACCACTTTTTAAATGCATTAAGATACAATACTGCGTATTGTATAGATAAATCCATAAATACCGACTAAAAATAAACTTAAGCAAAGTCGGATGAACAAAAGAGGTTTTTGTTCACGACATTTGTCATAGTCTACACACACACACACGTTACATTATTTTTTCTTTAATAAATGAAAGCTCTTCTGTGCAAGATATCGATGGATAAAAAGCAACACTTCCATACAAAAGCTTTTTGCTGGAAAATATAAAAAGAAATATTTTTCATTCATCATATTATCGTTGCCAATTTCAAAAACTATCGTTTGGACAAAAGACGTCTATTGGCAAACAGCCCTAAGACGTAATTTGTTGGTTAAATAGAGTTTAACTGATTATTATCCATATTCCTTTTCTTTCGTTAAAGACTTGTAATATTATTGATTGCGTTTTTAACTATTTTACTTAACATATCCATTTCTGGAGATAAATAATAATAAAATATTCTTTTAACATATATTGCTTAACTTAGTAGCTCTTTAATACATGTTTGTAGCAAATCTCATTATTTATTCCTTAGAAACACGTGTTTTATGTGAAAGAATAAGACCACATTTTAGTTATTTTTTTTTCTTTTTATAAATATAATGTTATATTTAAAATACGTAATCTTAAGAAAACACTTTTTAGAGGAAATTTTTTTAAAATATGATGAAATGGAATTTGATGTATTATGACTGTCCTCTACATTATAAAAAACGTAACCTGAAAAATGAAATATTTAAATTAATGACAGCTTCAGGGGAATTTACATTGTAATTCCCTAACTTTGATATTTACAGTTTTTTTTAAGAAACTGCTTGTTGACAGAGAGAGAAAGCGTTATATTAATGGCACGCTGTAACGTAGTGGTTTTCAAACTTTTCCAATTCACGGGACCCTTAGAGCAAGAAAGTGTTTTCTTCGAACCCCATTCCATACTCATACCTCGAAAAAATATATCTGAAAAAAATAATATCTTAAGTATATCAAAACACATTAGATGCACTTTACGTAATGACAATAACAAAAAAGTATTGCATTTACTATTAAAGAATTATAATATAATTTTTAATACAATACATCCATTAACAATATTAATTTGCGAGGCAAGATTCACCTATCCTTGTATTATATTTAGTAAATGGAATATATGTGGGCATTTTTTCACACAAACTGTTGAAGTCAACGTCTATTGAGATTAAAGGCCTTTGTCATTAGTTATTCTGATTTTAGTTCGTTTTTATATTTTGTTTTTGTAGCCACTTACGTTGAAAATATATTTCACTTAAACACAATGATGTGAATATCATTAAAATATTTATGGCTCTATTTGAGAGATCTTGTATGTTCTGTATGAATTTTCAATTTAAAATTTAGAAGCTGTTTTTGTTAAATATGGATTTTAACATCGAATCTATTGATCTGTTGTTTCCTCTCCTTCATTATGGGTGATTTTCCCCAAATGCAAAAAAGACGCATTTTCCTTTAGAAAAATATTAAGTTTTGCAAGACATTGTGCTAACTAATGAGTATAAAATTATATCGTGGAACTGGAAATAGTAAGCAATTGAATAATCACAATCTAGTAGGAAGTATATATATATATATATAAAGCTAAAACATTATATATACAGATAAATTTTTCAGTTTTAATGAATAGGGGAAGTTGATAAGCTTTAGATACTTATAACTGTAATAACTTCATACAAAGCATGAATCCATTTTGTATACGCATTTATTTCTTTTCGAATTTCTTATTGGGACTCGTGGAACCCCTTGATATAGCTTGTGGAACCCCAGGGTTCCCCAGTTTTGAAGACATATGCTATAAAGTATCACGAGAGCTATTAGTGACTCACGTCGGAGCCTTACCCCTCAAGTGATGAGGACGACACCTGAGTTAGCACCCCCCCACTAAACTAACACGTCAACACGAAACTTTGAGCTCCACTGAGTTAACCTGCATCCGTTCTCTATACACAAAGGGTCTTCAGTAGCACTAGGATTGAACCCGCAACACACTGGCCACTGTTCGTAACCATAATTACTAAGCTATTGCGACAACTCTGGTCTTTGAAAAATCACACTTAAAATTACACTTAAATATCAACTGTATCGTACAAATGGAACTATTACATAGAATAGATTCATAAGCTATTTAAGGTATGATTGGAATCACAAAACGGTTCGCTATAAATCAATTTTTTGAAAGATTAAATCAAGGCTTAAAAAGATGAAACAAATGCAATTATTAATGCTGTTGTTTCTTTATATATTTGCAAAACTTTAGCTCTCATAACGTATGGCTTACGTTTTGATGGAAGAAATTAAGTATTTTTTACACTCCTTTAAGTATTATTGATTACAACCGCACTTACGTTGGTAAAATAACTCCTACGTGTCGATTTTATAGGATAGTCCATAATATCTTCAACCAATTTTACAAACGATTTATCCCACACAATAACGTGTAAAATTATTTTAACGAAAAAAAAATGATGCTTTGCGCAAGTCGTTAAATTTAATTTCATATATACATTAATATTCTCATTTAATAGTCTAAAACATAATTTATTTCTCTCTTTTTTTTTAAGAGTGCTGACGACTGTCACTACTTTTGGCTTGAAATGACATTATTCAAAAATGAAAGATCGATAGAAGATGAAATATCGATATTTTGAACAAATTAGGAAGGTAACACGTAATTCAGAATACGATGAATCATTGAATGTAATAAATTTTCCCCACACAACTATTGAAAAAAAAATCTCACATTAAAATCTCGTTAAGACCAATCCATTTTTAGAATGTTCATTTCTTCTTGTATTCCGTTTTACCTCACATGAGATGAAATCCACTCAGAAAAATGAAATTGCTCATCTCATGATTTTTATTCATTTCATTATAATGTGACTCTTATGGAAAAAAATATCAAAATATCAATGAAGTGTTCATTTATCAGCTCTTTGAGGCATTACTAAGAAAATATAATTTAGAGTTAACTTTTAAATAGGTGAAAATATGTAAACAGCTTTTTCTCTCCAACCAATACTATTTTGAAAATTAAAATATAAAGTTTAACCCATTCACACTGCCAACTACGAGATATCTTGTAATAAGCGTGTGTTCTAAAACTCTCAGATACGACAAATCTCGTAGTATGTGTTGAAATTTTAAATTGATTACATATTTCCGTTTGAGGTAGGAATTATTAAAAAAGTATGATGATTGAAAAACTTATATTAAAAAGCATATTAATTACCATTTTTTATTATTAAAATTATTACTTAAATGATTAGATTATAATATAGTATTTATATATGTTTTCGAAAAATGAAAAACAAAATATTTTTATTGTCATTGCTGCGTATGATGAGCTTTAAAGCAAAGATCAACGCCCAGGGCTGGTTTTTTAAATCACACAAAACAAAAATGCCTAATCTCCTTACGATTATTATTATTATTTTTTTGCTTTGTACACATTCGATATGGTTTAGTAGGCATTCTGTTTTCCCTGCAGATGTTCTAAGTAGTGAAAATAAGTTGTACTTTGTATTTTAGTTGTTGCTTTTTCCTGCATTGCAGCCTTTGCCATTAAATGCATGCATAATAAGTGATTCCCAAAATTGACGCATCCTCATCATTTTATTCCCTCGGTTTCTTTGGTTATAGAATTTGTAAGCATTCTAAAGGAAGATTTCGAAATAGGGTACAGACGTTTTCTTCTATCCAAAGTTTTAACAGTGATCTGCTAATTATTACTTATCGGATAAGTTTTATTATTTTACAATCCTTTATATCTATTATTGTATTATATAGTTTTTTTCAGCGAAGATCATTACACGTCTGTATGAAAATCAGATATAACATTACACACATGACCGTCTCCAGATGGAATTAGGTGACGAGCTTGTACATTAAAGAAAAACGAAAAGAAATTTTTCATATATGAAGATTTTTATTGAAAAAAAAAACATTACGAGTGATGAAAGACTACGAGTTTTCTCGTAGTTCTCATAGTTTTTTCGTAGTAAGTACTATACACTTCCTGCATCATTAGAACTATGATAGAAAATGGTCCGAAGAGTAAAAAAAAAAATAATTCTATGCTTTCTTTTTTTTGTATAATTTCCAACGAGCACTTGAATTTTTTTAAAACATTGCTTATTATAACTTTAGAGTATAATCACTTAGCCTGTCAAAACTTTCATTTTCATTCGTTTCATCTTAGCTCAATGTTCAGAATATTTTAAAATAAAAAAGTGCTAATTTTTTTACGATTTAAATAAAGAATACCATGACTTTATCATTGTGCCCGAATTGAATTCCTTATAAACAAAGTGATACAGAAACATTAAGGCTTAATAAAAAGCGTTAAAGATAGTGCTAAAAAGAAACTATACATTTATGTTAATTGGTAAACTTTAAGGCATTCAGTTTAAATTATGATGAGTAATGCATTTAAAAATAGGAAGGTAATAAATCCTATAGTAGAACTTGAATGATATTGTAAAATAAGAAATAGAAATCTGCTTCCAAGGATTATAACAAATTAATTTTAGCTATATGTTTAGTTTGACCATTCATTTTTTTTTACAAATACCTTAACTTATTTTGAGACACCAATTGAAAACAAATTCGTAAAACTTTTTAAGAAATATTATGACATTTTTTGTAAAACATATTTTGGGTTATTCGAAAGATGTCACAAACGGACATTTTAAAGACAGAATTGCGCCTTAACTTAGAAAACCGCAAAAAAGAAAAAAAAGATGATCAAAAAGTGACCTCCCCCCCCCCCCAGCAAATCTCAATTTCATTACGGCAAGTCTCAATTTCCATTATTCTATTAGAAATTTTTGAAACTCAAAAGTTACTTCTCAAATGGACAATCATTGTTTCAAGGTTAAAGAGCAGTATTTACAGCATATATTTATTCTGCAATTAAATGGGTGTGTGACATAAATTTAATCTTTAAATTATTTATGAAATTACACAAAAATTAACTAGAAAAATATATAAGGGAAAATAAATTAAAATTTTTTTTTACTTCTTTTTTTAAGATTTGTAATTAATTGGAAACATAGATGTATAGAAAGAACAGTATACGCATTAAAGGACAATACGATTTGTCGTACATGTAAAATTTAAAGTATAACTGATAATAAATTATTAGTATTCTTCTGGTAATTCACTTTCTGAATCTATTTTAGACTTATATTTTATACTGAAATATATATATATATATATATATTATAAAATAAAATTTTTAAAATCCATTTAATTTTTTTTTTTTTGTACAAACTGCTTCAAATTTTTAATAAACTAACAGGTGACCCAAAAGTTCGCCAACATTTGAAAGTCCAATAATTTACAGAGTGATGAAGGGAGGTAAAAATTTAACTCACGTGTTTGAAATGTTATGGTTTTTTTTTTTGAACCGAACAAAAGTGCAAAGAATGGCCAATACATGGCACTGGAAAGCAAAACACCAGTGATGACGCCTGAAAGCCGTGTGTGAACTGAAATGCAGTCAGAAAGGATACAGATGCACCAACAATTGTGACATGTTGAATTTATCAGAAATGGCGTTATTAGTAAAATTGCACTATCAGAATGAAGAGTCCTTTAAGGTACATTTACAAGCATATTACCACAAGAAGGGTGTGAAAGATATGTTGTGCTCATCGTTTGATAAGGAATGCGTGCTGAGTCAACCTTTTCATTTTGCTTGGCCTTCCAGGCTCCCCACCCAAGACCACAATCCACGTAATTATTGGTTGTGGGGTTGCATGAAGACGCAAGTCTTTTTCGATTGGCCGACCTCATTAGAGATGCAAAAATACAGCATCTGATGGCAATTTCTCACTATACCTACATATATGTTGCACAGAGCTGTTCTCAGTACTATTCTCTGCCTAAACGTACTATTGATGACTGATGGCCGACATGCTGAACATTTGTTATACAGAATATTGTTTATTTCTAAGAATAAATTCTAAGAATATTCGTTTAATACTAAATATTTCTTTTGTTATATAAAAAGCTATCTGTTGATACTTTTTGAACTTTTTTTACTGTTCAATAAAACTATTTCATTTCAAGCGTGTGTGTCATTTTTATCTATCACCTTACATTTTTCCATAGATTATTGAATTTTAAAATCTTAATGAGCTGTTTGGGTCACCTGGTATTTCAAATTGAAGCATTTCGTTATATATTTTAATACCTATTATTAGTTCACTCTCTCTCTCTCTCTGTATATATATATATATATATATGTATATATATATCTTATTCATTAATTAAAGAAATAAATAATAACAAACAAAAATAACAGTCCAACAGTTTATATAGAAAAGAGAATCGTTCGACTTTTCCCTATAGCGCACTAGATAGCGCTTTGGATTTGCAATGCAAAGGTCGTGGGTTTGAATCCCACGTGGTTGGTCTAATTTGTGAGAATATGATTTCTTTTTTACTATACTATTTTATTTGAATAGTTAAATTTAATTAATAAATAAATAGTTTTAAAAAATGTCCAACACCATAAATAGAAAGGAAAATGGAAAAGTGCAAGTAAAATGGCTTTCTATTTTGTCACTTAATATTGCGGTTCTTTCGTATATCTATATATATAAAGGAGAAAAGCGACTCACTCACTGACTGACTGACTGACTAATCACGATATCTCCGGAACTATTCAACCTACAGACTTGAAATTTGGTAGACATGTTCCTTTCATAGAGTAGACGTCAGCTAAGAACGGATTTTCCGAAATTCAAAACGCAAGGGGCGTTAAGGGGGTTAAGGGGCGATATAAATAATTGCTTCCATGTTTAAACTACTTGATGTACAATCTTGAAATTGGGTAAGCGGATTCCTTTCAGAGAGTAGAGATCCGCTACAAAATGAGTTTGGTGAAAATCGACCCCCAAGTGGCGTTGCAGGGGCTTAGGGGGCGTTATAGATAATTATTTCAATTTTTAAACTATTTGACGCACTGTCTTTAAATTTGATAAATAGATTCCTTTCGTAGAATAATGATCAGTTACAAAACAGGTTTTGTGAAAACAGACTTCTAAGTGCCGTTGTGGGGGATTAAGGATCGTAATAGATAAATATATCCGTTTTTAAACTACTTCACCTACCTGCTTGAAAATTAGTAGGTAAGTTTCTTTCCTGGAGTAAATATCCGCTACAAAATGGGTTTTGGGAAAATTGACCCACAAGGGGTGTTGCGGGGGCGGAGGGTTTAAGGGCGTTATAAATTCCGATTTTTAAGTTACTAGACGTACAGTCTTGAAACTTAGTAAGCAGATTCCTATTCATAGGGTAGAGATACGCTACAAAATGGGTTTCGTGGAAATTGCCCTCCAAGTGGCGTTGCGGGACTTAAGGGGCGTTATAGATAATTATTTCCATTTTTAAACTATTAGACGCAGTCTTTATATTTGATAAATAGATTTCTTTCATAGAGTAGAGATCAGCTATAAGAAAGTTTTGTGAAAACAGTCCTCTAAGTGGCGTTGCAGGGGATTAAGTGGCGTAATAAATAAATATGTTCGTTTTTAAACTACTTGACCTACCTGCTTGAAAATTGGTAGGAATGTTTCTTTCATGGAGTAAATATCCGCTACAAAACAGGTTTGGGGGAAATTGACCCCCAAGGGGTGTTGCGGGGGTGGGGGTTTAAGGGGCGTTATAAATTCCGATTTTTAAGTTATTAGACGTACAGTCTTGAAACTTAGTAAGCAGATTCCTATTCATAGGGTAGAGATACGCTACAAAATATGTTTTGTGAAAATCGACCCCTAGGTGGCGTTGCGGGGGTTCAAGGGGCGTTATTGATAATTTTTTTGCATTTTTAATTAATTGGACGCACAGTCTTCAAATTTTGCTAAGCAGATTCCTTTCATAGAGTGCAATTCCCCTACAAAATGGGTTTTGTGAAAACAGACCCAGAAGTGGCGTTGCGGGGGCTCAAGTGGCGTTATAGACAATTATCCCCATTTTTAAACTGTTAGACGTACAGTCTTGAAATTTGATAAGCAGATTCCTTTCGTAAAGTAGAGAACCGCTAGAAAATGGGTTGCGCGAATATCAACTACTAAGTTTTATTTTCGGGAGATTAAGAGGCGTAATCGATAAATATTTCCATTTTTAAACTATTTGATCATCCTGCTTGAAAATTGGTAGGCATGTTCCTTTCATGGAATAGAGTTCATCTAACAAAGAGTAAAATGAAAATTGACCCCTAAAGATGTTTGCGAGGGGTCAAGAGGAGTTACAGAAAAAAATTCCTGTTTTTAATTGTTAGACCTATATACTTGAAATTTGTTAAGCATGTTTCTTTTGTTGAATAGGGATCCACTAAGAATAAATTTTAAGCAAATCAAGTTCTGGGGGGTTGCAGGGGGTTACTGGGACGTATTGACAAAAAAAATTACTTTTTTCGAGCTACAAGGACTATAATAATGAAATTTGGTTTGCATTTTTCTTTTGTTGAATTGAAATCCGCTAAGAGCGGTAATTTTGGAAAACGGCTCTCAACGGGATTACGGGGATATTTATAGTAAAACTTTTGCTTTTTTCTGTTAGATTTAGACTTGAAATTTGGCTTGCATGTTCAATTTACGGAGTAGAGATCCACCGAAAATTGGTTTTGCGGGAATCCACTTGGTTTTTGAGTTACGAAAGAGCAAACATTCTATGCTTCAATTTTAGAGATTTTTAGAAAATACAAATTAGATGAGTTCTGCCCTTTTTTTTTATCAACAGGTGACAGTTACAGGTATAAGTATATTTTTCAATTCAATCGAATTCTAAATGCTAGGACTTAGATATCAATAATTTATACATATATATAAGCAGTAAAAATTTATAAAACATCATGAAATACCCAGCGAAGCGGGCGGGTAACAGCTAGTATATACATATTTGTATTAATATAATATATATTTATATTAAGTAATTGTAACTCATTGTATTTAATAAAAAGTAACTAAAATAAAAATTTTCTTTGTTGACCTAAGAAGGTATTGACTTAATTTTTTATTTATACTACTTGTTATATATTATGAACATAAAAGGTAATGTTTCTACCAAAACATATGATTTAAGACAACCTCCTTTTTTACAAATAGAATTTTATTTCCATAAAACATTATTTTCATCAAATATAACATTCTAGCATACCTGCTTAAAAAAACGCCATTCTGACTCGAGAGCAATTTCATAAAATGCAATGTCATATTACACATGTTATTTCAAATTGCATGCTTCATAAAGCAATTTTATGAGGTAAAGTTTGCGCTAGTTTCTGTAAAATAAACATTTTGCTTCAAAGGAGAAAAAAAAAGACGACATATTTTCCTCTCTTGAAATGGTGCGTAGAGGAAAAGCGCTTTTTTAAATATTTCAGAAACAAGTATTAAATATATTAAAATGATGTTAAACTCTTATATTGTTTTCTTAAGAGAAATGAAAATATATTATATTCAGTTAAGAGTTACTTATGATTCATATTACCAAGGAAATCCAAGACATTTTCTTTTTATGATGTCGGTTTATATTAGAAATTTGTATTTACAAGTATGTCATTGTCTAACAGGTTATTGTTTTTTAAAAAAAATATCGACAGGAAATTTGGTAGGCATATATTCTTTTCATGGAGTAGGCATCTGCTAAAAACAGGTTTTGTGAAAATTGACCCCGAAGGGGCGTAGCGTGGGTTTAAAGGGCAATATATATAGTTATTTCCGTTTTCAAACTATTAAATTTTAAACTTGACAAGTATGTTCCTTTCATTGAGTAGACTTTCGCAACAAAAGTGGCTTTTTGTGAAAATCGACCACCAAGGCGTGTTATGGGGGCCTAATGGGAGTAATAGAAATTTATTTCCGCTTTAAAACTATTATATTCACAGACTTGAAATTTGCCAAATATGCTCCTTTCATGGAGTAGAAATGCGCTACAGAAAATATTTTGCGAAAATAGACCTTCAAAGCGCCTTGCAGTGTGTCAGGGGTATTTTAGGTAAATATTCCCGTTTTGAAACTATTAAACTAATAGAATTGAACTTTGGTAGGTAGATTTCTTCCATGAAATAGAGATCTACACCAAAATGAGTTTTACAAAACCTACCACAAAGGGAATTGCAGGGCCTTAAAAGGCGTTATAATTAAATATTCCCGTTTTGAATATGAGACGTAAACGTTTAAATATTAGTAGGCACATTCCTTTTAAGTAATAAAGATCCTCTACAAAAGTGGTTTTGTGAAAATTTAAACTTAAGGAGCATTGTGGGGGGAAAAGGGTGTTATAGATATTAAATTCCGTTTTTAACCATTTGATGTAAAAACTAGAAATTTGGTAGGCGGTTTCCTTTCATGGAGAAGAGATGCGATACAAAATGGGTTTTGCGAAAATCGATCCCAAACCCCGAAGGGTTCAAGAGGCATCATAAATAAATAATTCAGCTTTTGAACTATTAGACCTCTAGACATGAAAATTGTTACGCATGTGCCTTTCATGTGAATTAGAGTTCTTCTCAGAACGAATATTTACACAATCAGCTCCCAAGGGCGTTGGGAGTGGCTTAGGGGAGCAAAAGAAAAAAAATATTTTTTAGTATTACCCATAAACTTGAAATTTGTAAAGCATGCATCTTTTGTTGAACGGAGATCTACTAAGAATGGATTTTATAGAATTCGTCTCCTAAACGGGAGTTACTAGGATGTATAAAAAAATTCTCGTTTTCAAACTACTAAACCAACAATAATGGAATTTGGTATGCATGTTTCTTTTGTTAAATTGAAATGCAGTAGAATGGGTCCTTTACAAACCGACTGTCAAAGTCGGCTATGGTAATTATTGATAAAGCAAAATTCCAGTTTTTAAATATTAGAATTAGACCCTAAGTTTGGCAATCATATTTATTTGGTTGAGTAGAGTTCCAATAAAAACGGTTTCTGTGGAAATCCATTTTGGGGAGAGGAGGTTAAATAAGTTGATTAAGTATAACTTCCTTATAAAAAAATAAAAGCTATGTTCAAATAAAAAATTCTTCATCATTAATTGCGTGTTATTAATATATCAAAAATCACTAAATTGGCATGTCACAATTAATTGCTAAATGAATATTTTTAATCAATATTAGTATAAAATAATTAATTAATTTTGATTTGTATTTTATGATTTCTTCTAAAATGAATAAATATAAATGAATTGAAAAGAAAAATATTTTTAAAAAGTTCATTGATCATTTAAAATCAGTGATTAAAAAAATAAAATGCCGAAAACAATCTTTTTTTTTTAAGAATTAAAAAAAAAAACCTTTTATTTTTTTTACAAAACAATAATATTTTGCATATTTTATGATTTTTTTCTAAAATGAATCAAAATATCGGTGCGTTTAAATAAAAATGATTTTTAAAGCTTTTAGAATAAGTGATTTAAAAAATAAAAAGCCAAAAACTTTTTTGAACAAATTTTAACAAAACACTCAAAATACTTAAAACAATCATTTAATAATTTCTTCTTTTATAAAGATAATTGCATGGAACTTTTTCCCGTGTGCCGAACATTTCAAAATATCCTCACAATTTTACTTCAAGATTTAAAATAGTAAAATTTTGTAATTTGAAAAATTTCTACTTTTCTGTCTTTTTCCAACATACAATTATTTTTAAGAAATCTACGTTTTCATTTCGGGGGGCTAAAAAATTGCAACGAAAGAATTCAAAAGTGAGTGAGTAATTCTTAAAGTCGCACTGTTCACCTACTCGAGGGTTTTTGGCGAAGGACATTGAATTTTCAACCATGTTCAAGTGACGAGGACGACACCTGAGCCCTTTCACCCTTCTCTCCTAATTACCACACCAACACAAGAACAAATTTCGAAAAAGGGAGTTTTAATGACATAGTTAAAGAAATCACTCACATCGCGCATACACACACATAAATGCTATCGTCCTGAGGGAAACAGGAAATTCCCATGTGGATTAAGTTATTCACTGGGAAAAGCCCGTGCAACGCCGGGCTATGCAGAGAGGAAAGAAACAATTAAGTAAAAGTAATTTCGAGAAATAATATTGGAAGTGCTGATTTTGTGAAGAGAAGGGAAAATGTTAAACGAGAAAGCCATGGCACGCACTCACGGGCCATACACTCACATCGTACGCGTCACACCCACACAAAAGTGCTGGCGTCAGAAAGAAAGGAGGAAATTAACATGGGCATTAAGTTATACCCTCGGTAAAAGCCCGTGCAACGCCGGGCCGGGTCAGCTAGTATGTATATAAAAATAATATGTATTCGTACATCATGATGATATTCTCAGCGAAGCGGATGGATAGCGGCTTGTATATATATATTTGTTGTATTGTCTATGCATTATCTACCTTTCATTTATTTGTAATGTTGTTTAATCGTTATTGTATTATTTTGTTTTTATTATTTCAGCTTTCATGTTTTTGATGTTTTTCACATATATGAATTCACCTGGAATCCAACTAACTGGAATAGAATTGTTTAAACGATTTTTCTTGATGAGCAGCCCAGTTTCACGGTTTTAAGGTATCCAACTGGTTTAAAATCATAATTTTCTTTAAAAAAAAGTCGAAATTTAATTTTTAGTCCACTTTTGTCGCCTGTTTAAGAATTTTCTAAAAGTATTTTACTTTAAACTCTTTGACAATTAGAAATAAAAATTACAGCTGTTTTTTTTTGGCGTAGTACGGTCAATCCGAAACCAAATATTTAAATTCGAAACTGGAAGTAGGAGTTTTCGGTTTTTTTTATCAACAAAATACCATTGTTATTCATTTAAAAAATTAAAAAAATTTTTCGTGTTTATTAAACTTTATTTCACTTAATGAACGTTTTAAAAGATACATTCTATAACAAAAAAAGAAGAAAACAAATGACTCACCTAGAAGAAGTTGCCCGATTGTAATGAAATTTCGCATGCAAAGACATTTTTAGTGAGCATGCAAATGATTAAAATTTGGTGTCCAATGAATGAATAGCGGGAGCTACAGCACATCGGAATTTCGCAGACAGCAGGTGTGTATTAGACGCACATATACAGCACAGCGGTACGTCGACGACATTCTGAAAACTGTTTTGCTACCGTTCCTTTGGAAGTAGCCTGACCCTTTTTTCAGCAAGATAATACCAGACTACATACGGCACGAGTTGCTTTGAGCTATCTTACAGATTATCAGATACTTTCTTGGCCAGCCATATCTCTCTACAATCGAGCATGTCTGGGATAAAATGGTAAAACAACTGCATCTTCTAGGGAATGTTCATGACTTTGCTCGACAATTGGAGCAAATATGGCAAGAAATACCGCAGATCATTCATGTGCTTTATCACTTTAGGTCATGTCGTGTGACAGCTTGCATTCAGGCTAGAGGTGGGCCACACACACACACACACAACACCTTGTTGAGCTCGTTACTTTGCAACTATGCTACTCTAAATTAAAGACATTTTCTTTTCTGTATATAAAATTTCTTACCACCAATTTTTGTCTCTTTCGTTCTTTCTAGGTTCGTTTTATCGAGTGTATTTTGCTTTCAAATTTTGTCAACAATTAACTGATTGCAAAATTTGTTTTGATTTAAACGAGTTGCCATCTTTTTGTCAGTTGCGTTAAATTTAGAGCTCTTTAGATCTTTATTAGTATTTTTAAATAGATTTATAGTTATGTTCATTAAATTAAAGTAGTCATGTCAAATTAAAGAACATTGAGACAAAAAAAGAAGAGATTTCATGGAAACAGTTACACTCGCAATCGTGGAGTCTTCGGTTCCGGTGTGCCAAAACTAAAAGGGCGCAGCATCCTTTTAGGTACAGATGTTTCTAATAACAATAATTCTGAAGAATGCAAGGGAACCACATTTTTAATTTAAATATATTAATGTGTTTGTTTTTTTCATATTATTCAGTCCTTGTTATTTGATTAGATTACTGCTCCCTGAGGTCTCAGTATTTGGCCACTGTTCCCTTTAAGATGTAGTAAATATCCTTCTAAAAAGACTTTTCTATTTTAATAAGTTGGAAAGAAACACATTAGTAATATGTGTTTTGTCCTTGGCTTAAGACTTGTGGGCAGGCTCTCTTTTCGAAAGCTAAAGAAACCATTTTTAGAACCCAATTACTTGTTGCCGAAGAAAATATGTTAAGGGCTGCAAAAGAAGTAAAGGAAATAAAGCAGGATAAAAACAATGTTATCAGTCATTCTGTGCCAGTAGATGGAACTTGGCAATATCGATACTTTTTCTCTTTAAATGGCCATGGAACAGTCATATCCATTGCTACAGGCAATATGTTGGATACAGAAATTCTATTGCAGAATATGCAAAGCGAAGAAACCAAATATTTTGAAAGAAAATCATGTTTGCTGAAATTTCGCTGGTATTTCTGGAAACATGGAGCATGTCTGTGTTTTCAGAATGATTGAAAGCTTTAAACATCTACCAGCTGTGAAAAACACATTCGGTAAAGACTCAGTTAAAAAGTTAGAATGCATAGGACATGTGCAAAAGAGATTGAATGACGTCTGCGGAAATATATATATATATATATATATATATAGATAGATAGATAGATAATACTTTATAAATCTGGGTTTTCTGGTCTATTGAAAGTTCAGACTAGGTAAAGTTAGGACTACTTGAAAAGTTGGAACTGGAATTCTAGCCAGAAATGATGGGGTAATTTTGGTACCTCGACAGTACGAGAATTGTTGATTCAACAAAGCATTTTAAACCAGATAAGAAACTGTCTGGTAAAAAAAGGAGAGGCCCTTGAAAAATGTAAAAGTTTGAAGTGTGAGGTTCAGCAAGGCACCACGTGCAAACCCCTGGAGAGTTTTATACCTTCCTAAACTTTAAAAAAGTTTTATAGCAAATATAAACTTTATTTTGAAAATTCTGAAGAATGTTATTTTGCACATAATGGATCACGGTATTTCTTAAGGTATTTGAAACATTTTTATGAATTTTTTTGCGTTTGTTCTTTGCATTATAATGAAGTCTTTCTGCTAAGAGCTAAGGAAAATTTTTAAGTTAAGTTATCTTTTAATGTAATTTTATATGCAAAAATGTTTTGTTTTAAATTTCTGCGTTTTTTATGTTGAACACCTGCATTTCATTATTTTTTGGTAAAAATTGAGTTTTTTTATAGACAACATAGCGTTAAACATTGAAGAATTGTATTCCTGCAAAAATTTATTCGTTTTTGGAATATATATATATTCAGAGTTGTAAGCAAATGTGGAAATTTTTGTAATATTTGGTTCAAATTTCTCAAAATATTTTAAAAAATAATTTTTTTAGCTGTATTTTTATAGTTTTGCAACATACTTTCTCAAAAAATAACAACTAAATAATTATTTAACTTATATTTTAGAAAATTGTATGCGAACCAAGTCGGATACCTTTACAAAGTACCTTTAAAGTGTATTTTGTCAATATATTAAAAGAACATTGTGCAATGAGTAGAAAATATTAACTTTTCTAAAACGAACTAAGATATTTAAATTCTTCGTTTAATTTTTTTTAGTTTCTTATACATTTTGGTTATTTTTACGAAATTTAGGATACCATTTTATTTGTAAAATATTTTATATTTATTTTTACAAATAAACTGCTTTTAAGATATCAATCGTTCATTAAAATTAAAACTTGACAAAAATTTTGGAGTTTTTATAGCAAAACTTAGGTTGCTTGCATATAGTAATTTCTTGCCTAACCCCTGTCAAAGTTCCAAGAACATTGGGCTCTGCGGAACGCAGGTAGAAGATATTTTTAATGCTGATGGAAATTTCACACAGTGTATCAACCATTTTTTAATAAACTTTTTCCTTAACAGTGCCTTGCTTTTCTTTTCTTATTTCCAATGACCAAGTTTACAAAAGACCACACCCCACAAAATCGAAATAAAACATACATGGAAAATATCAAGAACATAAAAGCGTGGAGAGAAAAGTCTATAAATCCAACAAGTCTCTTGCATGCCAGTAGAGATCGCATCTATAGGAGTCCCCTAATACTGCACAACGACGAATGTGGTCTTCATCCATCTCCTCCTTTAGGTCGCGGGGCTAGCAGAAAGAAGTTTTTGCAATATGAGTTCGATGAAGATGTTTGAAGAGGCAGTCGTGCCTGTTATTCAGGTAAAACTTAACAGCTACTGTATGTCTTGGACAAATAGGAATATCTTGGACCTAAGTTTGCAAACTATTTTCAGAATTTCACTCACTTTATTGATTTAAAATAAAATCCTTATATCTATCATTTTATTTAAATTATTTTGGCAAAACTTTCATTTGTTATCGATTAAGGTAAGTTGGATTAATTTTGTTACTTTTAAGCATATTTTATGTTTTGGGAACAAAAATGTATACTTTATGAAAAACCAAAAACATTTATAACTCCATTTTGAAAAATTATCTGACACCAGGAATTTATTTCAAGTTTTGTAAATTTATTCATTCATTTTTTATTTTGAAAAATAAATGATATATTAAAAATTGTTATCACTCATTTTAATATATGAACCCAAAATAGTCTCTTGAAGAAAATTCAGACAATATTATTCACTTTATAATTAAAAAGAAGATTATCCGTATTAATTTATATAAAATAATCATTCCTAAATAACTCATTTTTTTATTAAATAGACACAGACATAGTCTATATTTTGCTTTACACTTATATTTAATATTTTAAGATGTCTTATTTTAAAGAAATATTAGCAATGGAACAATTCATATAAAACAACATTAAACACTCAGTAAGCTTTTCTTTAAATTCCTCTATATGCATCAAAATTGAAGTAATCATTTTTAAATATTAAAACAATACATATTTTATCATTTAGATTAAATTTATACGCTTTATATCTAAATATTTATGTGTTTGACTATTTTTAAAAACACATTTCTATACTAACTGAAGAAAAGCATTGTTCAAGGCAATGGCTAATTTATTATCCTTGTTTTATTGAACGACGAAAAAGAAATAGAGATTGAACACTATTACCTATAGATATTATAAGAAAATAGTATATTTTCTCATTGGACCTTAAATAAAATACTGAACCAACATGGATCACTAAAATCCTATTATTTTACGTTCCAATACAAATGGACAGAAAATACAATTTATTTTTTATCAATCAACTCAGCAAAGTTATAAGTATATCATAAAAACTAGATTTTTCGTCTGTATATATCATAGAAATTTATCAGTGAGTTCATTCTTAACATATATAGTATTTGCACTGCTTTCGTATTTTTATTTGCGATGTAAAAAAGATGAAATCGGTGACTTTTTCAAGAGACAATACCAAAAGCAGAAATAAAGGTTACTGCCTAAATAAAAGAATTATAAAAGTTTTTCGATTGCTGCAATATAGATATCGACCAAGACGTGCAGTTCTAATGACAATCAAGGGATTTGAAAATATAACAGCAAAAAGGAAAAGAAAGGCCCATAAAAATATTTCTTCTCTGAATCGTCAGAATCATTGCTTCACTCGAATGGAAACAAGCGTAAGTAATCGAGAAACAAATATCTTCTTTTTTTCTTCATTACCTAGCCTTTTCAAAAAATGTTGAGAAAGAGCGATTTAGGAGAGGTACAAATTCTTTTACCGAATGAATATTTCATAGCACTTAGGTAATCTGAAATTGTGCATAGATGATTTTACTTTATTCTAAATAAATGTGTGTATTTTGTCCATCGTTTTTTTCCCTTCTGAATAATAAAAAAATGCATTATTTAAATAGTTTGAAATGTGTACGCATCATTTTCTAATTTTCAAAAATGGAGATTTTGCTTATGTTATCTTTTAAACGATTAAAATTTTGTAGATGAAGGAATTTTGAAATAGTCTTTAAATTAATTAACAAGTATAAATGAAGCAAAAGTGATGTATTGATAAATTATTTAAAAATTTGATTTGTAATATTAATTAGTTTAATTAATTTAATAATTGATGTAAATTTAATTTCTTATTAATATCATTACATCTCGTTCTTGAAGAAAATATCATTCAATTCTGATGAGTCATTTACAGAATCGAAAACCAGGAAATACATTTGCATACGCAAAGAAATGTAATATTATACGAAAATTTAAGTTACATAAAAAATTTTTTCTAAAAATTGGCAGTTACAGATGCTGTGACCAAAATTCAAGCATTTAAAAAGTATACTTTAACGAAGTGTTACAGTGTTTATAGTTTAATTTATTATTTTTTTAAATGTTTTAATAGTTATGATCTATTTTGATAGGGGTGGGGGTTATAGAATACGTGGTTTAAAAAGAAACAAAATTCAGTTGGCCTCAACATTTTTTTTTTCAGTTCAGATCAATACCTTCTACTATGATAGATGGTGAATAAGATTTATTAAGAATGATTCCCTTTTTCCTCCTACTTACTTACTGTAAATAAAAATACTGTGTGGCACGGTAGAGTTGTAACAGTGGAAAGCGAAGACTTACTGCAATATTTAACAGTTTTGAAAACATAATAAATAACCATTTTTTACAAATTTATTCAATTGGGGTAGTCTCAGATAGAAAAGACCAAAATTTAGTTTAAGATAGGTTTGTGAGTAACTGTTTCCTGGTAAACGCAATAAAATAAATATCACCCAAAACTAGCCGATGTGCATCTACAATAACTTAATTTTGTAGGCATCTGTAAGAGCTAATCCTAATATAGATGTCTTGATAAACAAGTAGTAATTTAAAAGACACATTAAGTAAACACTAAGCGTTTAATACGAGTAATTATTTTGAATTAAATGATTTAAGTTATTCATTTTTATTTTATATATCTAATCTAATTAATAGAACTTGTAAAAAGATTATTAAAATAAAAACCTAAGTTCGCATTTTAATTTTATTTATTACAATGTTTTTAAATGTCGACTACCTGGACTTGCATTAAAAAAATGGGCTATTTGCATAAAGGTCCCATAATAATCTCATAAGTAAAGTTTTTTTCACTTTTCCACATTTGTTTGTTGGAGATTTGAAAGTGACACGTTTAATTATTTTCAATCAATTAGTAGCACTCTTCACGAAAAGGTTAGCCACCCCTGATCTAAAAAAACGATTACAAGTTAAAGAGAGCGGTCCACGCCCCGTTAATATTTGGTGATTTTTAAATTGATCCTTGTTTACAGGAAATGGTTAAGTTCCTTAGAAAGGGGGAAACTTGTGAACAACAACCAGTCAAGAAAATTTTGGACGGGACTCGATGCGTTAAAGCGTGAGTTTTCTGATCCAATTAGAATGTTTGGATACCATAATGTTTTTCAGTCGTGGATTCTTTTAGATGTGAAATTATTTTAGGTGTACTGTGCATTGTCATGGCTTCAAAGACAATGCACAGTAAATAAAAAAGATTGATCTAGCTTCTAAAACCTTCGAAATGTAAGAAGTTAACTTTCTTCCTTGCCTCTCTTTCCTCTTCTCTCCCAGACAAGGTACACTAGTACGTTTGTTCCCTCTGATTTTACTATGATATCATAAATAATTTGATTTGTTTTTTAATTGAAGATGTGCAGTAGAAACCATTACATTAAACATTTAATCTCCATGATTCAAGGATTTCCACTTAAATACCTGAGATGTTTGACCACTAACTTCCCATAAAGAACGGGATGACAAGACAGAACCAATGTGATAAATGTATAGCTCAGTCTTATAACTATACACCTTTTACAAAGTGAGTTTATGTGGGAATGGGACACTGCCTGAGTGTATTCCTTTGGTGTCAAATCTCAGGAACAGTGTTCCGAGTATTGGATATTTCTGAGAAAAGGAAAGTTCACAGTTGATTATAACCTAAATGGGCAACTTAGGATTATAGTATGGAAAATTTATTTTACAATTTCTTCGGAGAATAATCTTACTTCTCAGAATTTTCTCGTCCTTTCGAGTCCTAATTGAACGAATGTTGGGATCCACGAAATCCTTGTTATCCTTTTAAGGTAATAAGTTTTCTTTAATCTGCTTTTTAATATTTTTTTTAAAATTTAGGACCTTTTCAATTATAAGAGAGAAGTTTATAATTTGATTTCTTTTGCATGCATCTTAATGTATTACTTGCACTCAAATTCGGTGATATAAATTATCAATTAAACGTTACGGTAAATTTAAATATTTAAATAAAATTTCATTAAAATTTCATTATATTAGCCTCTGATAAGAAGGAAAAAAACTGGAAAATTGCGATATTTGTAGTTCCATTACAAAAACTGATGCCAAGAACGTTACTAAAATAATCATAAAACTCTTATAAATTGATATTATGCTTTTAAAAATTTAAAAAAATAGGCACCTCTTAGAAAGGTAAAATATTACATTAAGTCCTAAAAATACAAATTTTATAATCGTATGAAATTTTTTATGCGAAACGTTTGGTGTAAAATGATTGTGGTTTTTCAATTTAATTTTGAAATTCAATAAAAAAAATATAAAAGTTTGTAATCCGTAAAATAAAATATATTACCTACTTACTACGTAATATATATACACATCTTGATTTGGTTTATTTTCATATCAGTGAATTTATATAAATTATATATATATATATATGTATAGCTTACAAAGAAATATTACTTAATTTACACATCCTACTAAAGAACTTCGAAATAGGCTTTCTTTCTAAGGAAAATATAAATATTTACTACCTGATTTAATTATTATTTAATTCAAGTTATTTCATGATGCTACAATTTAAACTCATTATATTCAAATATCACTTACAAATAACTGTATATGATGCTCTTTAAACACAGAATTGTTCTTTTTTTATTTAGTAAGTGCAAATAATTTTTTTATATAATTACTGAAACCATTTCTAACTAAACTTGTGAAAGTTTAATGCTAAGCGAATGAAGTTTTTAAAGCAATATGTACTTTACTTTTCAAAAAAGGTTCATAATAAATACGATTTTAATGCTTTTCTTCTTCTACATATTCTCTTGGGAACTCAAATGACTTTTTAATTTACTTACTTTGCATATAAAAATGGGCTCAAACTTTTCTGTATACATATTATAAACAATAAAATATACGTAAAACATTAAATATCTTACTTAGATGTGATGAATAATTTATTAACATTGCGCGTATGGTATTTGTATACATAAATGTAAATATAAGTAAGTATTCCGGAATTCTTCGAGATTATGATAATTCTTGAAGTCCCAGGCGGGCTTAAGATGTTTTCACTGGGAGTTTAGTGGTTTTTGATCCACAAATAGCATGCGCTTCATATATGAATATACTGGTGCTTGAAATATTTGTTATAAAGTAACTGTAATAAATATTGTGATATGATGAGAAACATCTCTCAATAAATTTCAAACAATTTAAAAGTTTGCTCTGACAATAAAAGTAGAAGTATTTGTGCTTACTCTAGGATTAGTCATAATTGGCATTCAGTGCTTTTAAAATATTTTAAGTATTTCGTTTTAAAAGTGGTTTATTCGTAATTATATATGCAAAGTTAGATAACAGTGATGTAGAGCAGCGTGGAACTAATGACTATGTACTTTACTTATTTTTTATAATTCCTCGATTTGTTAAGAATATAAGAATATTTAAAACCCTTTTGAGAAATTAACATTGTCATCATAGGGACAAGAAAATCAAGTTTAAGTATATTTATTTGATATTTTAGCAGGTATGCAATATGCGATAGTGAAGATGCAAGGAATGAAGGAATAACCGTACAATTATATACATTTCAGAGCAGGCGAACCAATCTGAGTAATAAAATTAATGTAAAATACACACAACTCACCAACATTTGTCAGGAGGACATAAAGTATACATCCTGAGGAATAGGTAATAAATATGCTGTTTCTTTTCCCGCCAGTGACTTAATTATGTATTTTTTTTCACTGAGGAACACATTAAAGAAATTTTAGGCCACCGCCAAAGGAGGCAGTTCTAATAAATGATTTTATTTGAGACATGGTGCTTGGACTTAAGAGGACAGGGTGTTTCATGCTTCAAATCTCGGCTGAAATCCGATTAAATGTGTCGCTAGTGCACCTTCTGTAATACAAATGGTGGAACTAGCAGGGGATGTTGCAAGTTTGAGACATGCTGGTTTGGCTAAAGGGACAGTAAGCGTTGATTGACGCATTTACCGACAAGAACTGACGAACCCACAAGCCACTTCTACCCCCTTTTTAGAATAGGTAGACCATTTGATGTTCTCAGATCGAATATAACTTTTAAGCATTGATTGGTTGTTAGAGGCCATCACGCATGACGTCCATTAAGGAAACTGCCAATGACTCTTCAACAGATATGACTGAACTTAACAGCTACTAGGACGATGGGTTGGTACATAATTCAACCGGCTGGGATAAAAATGGGGGAAATAGGAAGAAATGTTGCAAGTTTGAGACGTGCTGATTTGATCAGCATGACAACACGCTTTGATGGACGCATCCGTTGACAAGCAAAGACGGACTCGATAGTCATTTCTGCCTCCCCCCCTTTTGCAGCACCTGTAAATATTTTTATGTTCTCATATTCAACAAAACCTGTACGTGTAGATTGATTGTTATAAGCCATCACTCATGAAGTCCGCGTTAGAGTAACTTCCAAGGACTCCACAACAGATAGAAAGTTTGTAATTGTACCGGATAATAGCAACATGGACGAGAGGATGGCACATAATAGTGTTCAAACCAGTCACACTTCTATTTTTCTAATGATATTGCTCTGAACGGGCACCAACGCGATGTTAGGTCCAACCCAGTTTCAAATGGGGGGAGGGAAGGCCATTGCCCCACCTGGCCGTAACCCGACATTAGGACTTATTAATATAGACTTTTCTTTTGTTTAATAATTCATGTACACCAAAGAAATCAAATCCTTTCAATGAAACTATATTTGAGCTTAAAATAATTATATTTCCAACAAAATAATAACCCTTAATAAAATTAAATGCAAATCACATGAGTATACGTGTTAAGAAATTTTCTCTTACATTTCGCTTTCTTTGACGTTTGTTAATTTTACTCTGACTTTCCAATCATGTTTTTCTACAAAGTTAATGATAGCTTCCTGAAATTATTTATGCAATAAGTAGGAGCTGTTTAGTACTATGATATTCTTCGAGGGATATAAATGTATTTATAGTGATAATTATTTATTTTAAGTTTGTGCTTACATTCTGCATATCTTCGTTTATTGAAATTATGTATCAATAAAGAATAGGATCATACTCTATTTGATTATTACGTTTAAAAAGATTAATCACTTCAGTTTAAAGAATAATTTCTATCTTAGTTCTTTGCTCTTAAATCTTTTAATTTTTATACTTTATTTAGATAACTTTTTTGACATTCTCATATTTCACAGTTGAATTAATCTGATACCATTTGTCTGCAAGAGGAGAAAGGCATAGGTTATGGTGGTTAAATTTTCAATGCGTGATCACATTGATAGTTAATTTATCACGGTATCCGTTTACAATAAATACACACTAAAATCAAAATTGCCTCGAATATATATTTTTATACAAATAAATACATTTATGCATATACCAAAATTTCTTAAAAAGTAATTTTTATATACGCTCTAAAATACATATTCTTTGTTTATATATACAATAAATATATCTTTGACAATAAAAAGCAAATAAAACTTGAAAAGTAAGATATAAATATACATAAACTAAAATGTCCCTAGACAATCCACATATATCAAAATTGGATAAACGAGCGACTTATTTGAAAGGTATTGCAAGCGCAGAGCATGTTCAAAATAATATATTTATCAGGCAAAATCATGCAAAAATAAAATTTCAATCACAGATTCTCGCATCAAATTGAAATGTATAGTATCCGAAACACTTTATATTATTTATCGCGTTGATTTTAGGGAGATTTCGAATAAATTGGAAGGATCATTCCAAATTGAATGTCTAAATTTGTAAAGGAACGGAATGTAAATGATATAATGGTGTATACACGAACGTACAATTCTGTTTAACGTAGAAAACTTTCCATCTGCGTGATATGCACTATTCTAGACTTAAATTGAAATCGTTTATATATATTATTGATCTCTCTCTATATATATTTTTCAGGCGTATTGATCTCAGTTCTCATAATGATCAGTGATTCTCAACCACTATTCAGCGGCACTTTAGTGTGCTACCAAATTCTTGAAGTGCGCCGCAATTTTTTAAAATTGTTAATTATACTTTGAGGGAAGAAAATTCTAAAAAATCCGAAACCGATTCATTTGGCTGTTTTATAGAAATGAATTATTCATAAAACTATTATTGACCATTTGACAACGGGAGAGAGTTATTCATTATATACAAGTACTAAAATAAAATTAAAAATAATGGGTTTATAATCCATTTGCGATACAGGTACATCTGTTTATGAATTAACTTTGAATTAAGAGAAAAAAACAAATTTCGCTCGGTAATAATCGAGATTTAATTTCAAAACATTTGGAAAAATCAATTTATTTCGGATTAAAATTAGATTCAATTATACTATAATAGCCAAAAAAGCTATAAAAAATTGTTGCATTTATCTACATTTTTTGTGACGCTAATCCAGTATAGTGGTTAGTGAAGCTGACTGCTGTGCAGTATGGTCTGAGTTCATATCCCGGAGAGAGCGTGAGTGAGTGATTTTGGGGTTTATTGGCGTAAGAGCCGATTTCGGCTATACTGCGCCAAACATTTGTTTTAATATCTGTGGTCTAAACGGGAAGAGAAAGAAATAATGAATTGAATGACAAGAAAGAGGGTCAAAAATAGAGAAGGATCACTAGGGTACCCCGGGTTCATGAAGCCCGTGTTTACCAAAGACAGTAAACCCTGTAGGAAAAGGAAAAGATCACTAGGGCACCTCGGGATTGTGACACCCGTACTCACCTAAAGGTGAACCCCCTGAGGGTCCCGGAGAGAGCATGAATGTTTGTAAATATATAGGGCCTTTGTAGCATGGGAGTACTCTAAATAGCCATCAAGCCACAAGTCTTCTCAAGAGTTTGGTGGAAAGGGAAGAGAGGTGGGAGTCCTCTTGACCACCTCCAGGGTGTTCTGTATCAAAATTAAATTAGAATCAAGCCAAATCGTAATGTCACGTGTTTGATGCTCAAAGGTATCGTTAACGACATGCATACAGCTAGCCCTTCGCCGCGATAAATTTCGTGGACTTCGTGGACGTCAGAAAGATGGCATTACTAGCAACAACACATCTTACTTGTGTAAATTCAGATTTTCAGCATTAACAAATATAAAATTTAAAAAAAATAACACTAACTTAAATGATGATGCTAAAGGAGGGTGGTATTATTTTTTTATGACCGAATATTCGCGAAATTATGAAAACCATCAAACGCCAATTTCGTATTAAATGGATTCTTATAGTTAATTTATAAATAATAATTAATAAATATTTTTTTGTCATTGTCATACATATTACTTTAACAATATTGAAAATAAATATCACACTATTTTACCGTAGTGTGTTATAGATAAGTAAATTTCTCCTAAATTCAATTTACTGCTAGTGTTAAATTTTGAAATTGTTAAAAATGTACTACAACAAAAAAAATATAAGGATGAGCTTCATTGGAATAGGTTCATACGTGAACATAAATAAAGTGTGTATTGTAAAGCTTGGTGAGCAATTTTTTTTGCTTGATTCAGGTAAGGCTGAGACTAATGTATCAAAAGCGCCAATATAGCTCTAGAAATTTGATTAGTTTCTTAAGTACAAATAAGTAACTTATAGTTATTATGAAGCTATACATCAATATTAAATCGTATAAGAACTAGTACAAACGTTAATTTTGAAAAAAAATTATAATTTTTCATATTATATTTAACAGTATTATAATTATCTTAATATATTTTATTGCAGTCATCTTTCTACCAATCTTATTTCATGATGTTTCTCTTACTATATTGCTTTATAATTATACATTCATCTAAAAACAATTAATTAGTGCATCCAATTTGAAAACTTAATTATTTCAACTTGAGTTTAATAATTTAATTTGAAACTGTATGTGGAATATTTGCCTATCAAAAATACTTGTGTTACTTAAAATTGTCTTCAACAATTAAAGTGGCCCTGTTGAATTATTTTATGCACTTAAAATTCTCATTCTTTCAATTTTTTTAATAAAGCTAAATAAATAAATATCAGTGAACTTTAAACTTTGAATTGAAAGCAGTCTGCGGTGAACATTTATGATATACATATTTTTTCTACATTTTGTTAAAAAAGTTATGATTTGAATTACATCGCTCTCTATGATAACGCGAGAACTATTAGCAAGATTTCTCCGAATTTTGTACCTCAATCAAGTGTTAAAGGTGACATTTGGGTTAACACTTCATTCTCCATAAACTTACTCCATTTACTTACCCTCTAAAATGCGAATTTAGAGCCTTGACAGATTTTTTGGGACGATACTTGGTATAATAGAAGTACTTCATTAGGTGTTCAACACTTAATATATTAGCGCCGAATGTCCAGCCAATTCGGAGAAATAGCTTTGGATACCATGCTTTTTTACAATTACGTTTTAAATATCTCCAGCGACCCAATGGCACATTTGTCAAAGCATTCGCTATTTGCGCGGAAGGATAGGGATCTAATCGCGAGGTAATTTTTTTCCCCAATAACATTTAATTATTTTTTAAATTAAATAAATGTATTTATTAAATATTTCATATAATTGTTTTTTAAAAGTAAAATAATTACTGTAATGAAATAAATACTTATATTATATTTCATAAACAAATTTTTATATTAAAATATAATATTTATAATAAAATGTATAACAAATATTTAAAGGTATTTTGTATAAAAATTAGTTACAAATAGTTTTTTATCTGAAATACAATATATTATTAATAAAATATTATATTTAATATAAAATAGTGTATAAATATATTATTAATAAATTAATTATTTTATAATTTATATAATATTAATAATAAATGTCTTTTTTGCATATTAACTGAATTTTTTTTTATAATTGTAAAAACATTTAATGAAACTTTAATTTGCGGATAAAGTTTTTCAGTTAATTTAATTATGTTTTTAAAATTAAATAATTTTTTTTAAAAAAGGATTTATTAAATATTTTATATAATTATAAAATAACTAATTTAATAATAATAATATATTTTATAGATTTTGTTATGTTATACATAATATTTTATTTATAATTTTATTTATATATTGTTTTTACCATTATATAAAAGTATTAGTGTAACTAATTTTATACAAAATATATTATATATATATATTTATTTATAAACGGTAATTATTTTACTTTTCAAAATAAAAAATAATTACATAAAATATAATTTAATATTTAATAAATAATTTTATTTAATTTAAAAAAAATATTAAATTAATTGGGGAAAAAATTTAAAAACGTTAAAACTATCCCTCAGCGTATAAAGCGAGTATTTTGACAACCGTGCAATTGGGTTGCTGGTGATATTCAAAACTTAAGGGTCTAAGGACTCTTAAATTGAAAATTTTTCAATTTTTTGAAAAAAATATATGTTAAAGCCTCAACATTTCTGAGCATTTTGATACCAAATTGTTGTTGATACTGTAAAAAATTCCGAAGTTATTGAGAAATAACTAGAGAAATTTAAACAAAATCCCTATCTCTTTCGTATTTTTAACTTCATTTTTCTCAAAACAACAAATTTTAGCTTGCGCGCAGGAATTCTCAGAAACTATTTATGAGATCGATTTGAAATTTCATACACGTGTTCAAAATATGGCTCTTCATAATTTATACTTCAATTTTCAAAAAAAAATTTAATAAATTTTTTTTATTTGAATTTAAATTTATTTTTTTCTTAAAATTTTAAAATTTTCGTTGTAATTGTATTTAAAAAATATATTTTTTCTCTAAACTTTATAAAAGCTTGTATAACTTTGAAAGTTAACATTTTTATACCAAGTTAAGTTAATTTTGTAAATTTTGATCAATTTTGTACTTCAGACTTTTGCGCGCTGTAAAATACTAATTTTCAAATTTTTGAAAAATTGCCCAATTTTTATTTCTTATAAATTTAAAAATTTTCTCAAATTCTCCGGAAATTTGAGAACGAATGTAAATATATGTGATTATCATGTGATAAAAATTTCAAATCATTGTTTCGCTTTATTGGTAAGTTACATTGGTTTCAAGAAGGATATTTTTTTCGAGTGCACAGATATATGTTAAGGGTCCTAAGACCCCTGAAGGCAATATGGTACCTTCTTCACAAATTTTTATTTTTAATATTTGATATTTGGTTTTAATTGTATTTCATAAAAGTTCATATTTAATAATAATTCCATACAAATTTTTTTTAATTTGTTGCAAAATGTTTCTAAAATTTAAATTTTTTTAGCTTTTTTAAGCATTTTTAAATCCCTAAAGCTTTTTTAAATATGTCTCTTTCCTTTCAAATATTTTTTTGCAAGTACCTTATAATATACTATAAAAAGTTGTGTATGAGGTTTTTTGTGCTGCTGTTCTTTAATTTTTTATTAATTTTTTATTGTTAAACTTCCGAAAATTCCCAAAAAAACATTAATTTTTATTTTGAAATTTTTTAGAAAAAGTACTAAACATGTTAGAGCTAATTACATGCACAGTTTTACAAAACATACATTTCAGAACATGTATAAAATATTTCAAACCCATACTTTAATTATCAAAAAAAACCTTAGGGTTTTGAATAACAGCATATGTACAAAAATTCAACGTGGAGAAATATGAGTTTGAAGTTTACATTCCATGAATAGCATGATATAATATTCTTCGAATAGCCTGAAACTTTGATGAAATGTTAATTAGTTTATTTAAAACTAATTACCATAAAAATTGCACAAATGTAGAGCAATTAAACAGTATACTGCCATAATGAATATATAGAAGAAAAAAAACAAATGAAAGATCAATATTTCATAAAACTTTATCTTAATAATTATAAAAAAAAATACACAAACATCAGAGCTAATTCCATGCTCAGAGCTACTGCACAACATGTACAAAAGATGTTTATGCCTTTATTTTTTATTTCCATGATTTTAAAAGCCTTCGCAAGTTAAATATTGTACACGAATAAAAGCAAAATCAAGTAACAATTTATAGGTATAATACATCAAAATCTAAGAACCGTATATGTGCATTTGTTTAAATAAATATCTTAAAATATTTTAATAATAAAATTGTTGAATCTCCACATATGGGTTATATATATATCACCAAAAACAAATGTATAAAAATGGGAGAATTTTTCTATTCTTGCGAATTAATTTTTTAATTATCTGAGTTTTCAAAATGACATTTTGTACACTTATGTCCATAAATTAAGGATAATTCAAAATCACACAGAAATTGAACTCTAAAATATACACTGGTGTGCAAAAATTAAGGACGAGACGGTTTTTTCAATATAACTTTGTACAAAAGCATTCCAAATCAACACATTTAATACCGTAAGATCCCCAATACGTAAGGACATGAGTAATGTAAGCAACACTTACTAAAAGAGAAATCGGAGGGATAAAAAGAAGCTTTATTGAAAAAGTAACATGGAGCGCAATGCGACTGAAGGACGAAACATCCCTGTGATGAGTGTCCAGCAAGAAATATCCGGTCTTTAGTAGGGGATATGATCTCCCCTGACTGCTAGGCAGGTTTCACAGCGTCTGCCCATGCTGAGAATGAGGGTGTCAATGAGTTGTTGAATCATTGCTGCCTATTCGTCTTGCAGCGCCAATCGAAGCTCCGGAATCGTTACTGGTGGTCAGGTACGAGCTACCAAGCGTCTGCCTAGAAAATCCCATACATGCTTGATGGGATTGAGATCCGGAGATCGTGCCGGCCAATCCATACGTTCAATATCCTCACTCTCTAAGAGCTGTTTGGCAGCTACTGTGCGATGACATGGTGCATTGTCGTCCATGAAAAGGAACTGCGGACCCATAGCGCCTCTAAAAAGACGCACATATGGAAGAAGAATCTCGTTACAATAACGGGTCCCGTTGACTGAACCTGCGTCGAAGATGTGAAGGTCTGTACGACTACCAAGCATGATGCCTCCCCAAACGAGAACACCGCCACCTCCATACCTGTCCCTTTCAATGATGTTCGAGGGATGATTGCGGCTTCCCCGCTCTCTTCAGATGAGTATGCGATGAGAATCGCTACTCAGACTGAATCTGCTCTCATCTGTAAAGAGTACTCGTCCCCATTCATTGTCTCTCCAATTCCGGTATTCCCGGCACCACAGAGAACACCTTCTCCGATGGGCAGGCGTTAGAGGTACACACCGTACAGGGCGCCGTGCAAACAGACCACCACCGTGCAGTCTTCTGGCCACGGTAAAACGCGATATCGGTCGTCCAGTCGCCTGTGTCGTGTGTCTAGCGATTTCTCCCGCTGTCTGCCGCCTGTTTCTTCTGGCCTGTAAGGCAATATACCGGTCATCTGCGGGTGTGGTTCCTCGTGGACGACCACTACTGAACCCCCGGATAGCTGTTCCTGTAGTTTGAAATTGTCTCTAAAGTCGTGAAACGATGCTGTGGGCAATTTCGAACTCTGCAGCTACACTTGTCACACTGCGACCTTCCTCCAACTTATCAATGATTTGACCTCGGGTAAAAGCATCCAGATGTCGTCTAACAGATTGATTATTCGCCATTTCTTGCTGAGGTAGCAACTCGGTGTGATTTTAACTGTTATACGGTGTGCAATCTCTTTGCCAGAAATACTAATCTTACACCGACAACATGCTTTACTACTCAGACACTCCCCCATTACGTCTACCTGCATATCTGCACATGTGCTACCGTACATCACCTCACTTAATCTCCTGATTGGTCTTTCTGTCCGCTCTGCCTCTTCGTTCAGCTGATATGCTAATTTTTCGACTTCGTCCTTAATTTTTGCACACCAGTGTAAGTTTCACCTGTAGAATTATCACGCTCATCTTGAAGATGAATATGCAAATTACAGGAAACCACCAGGTGGCGCGGATAGTACCTCACAATGACGAGAGTGTAAGAGATGGGTATATAAGAAATGGAGGCAAAGAAGTAAAATTGTTCACAAGCGCTTTAAAAGAATTTCAGTTTAATAACCGCATAGTTATGGCACAAAGGAAGTATTTGGAGAATTTTTTACGTGGTAAAATTATGGGACGATTGGAATGTGGACGTACCCAGCTAGAAGTATCCAAGAACCTGGAATCGCCCAGAGTGTCATCTCATGGCTTTGGGAACGATTCCAAGATGATGGTAATGTGAGTAGATGTTACAGCACAGGTCACCCCCGAGTTACAACGCCGAATGAGGACCGCTATTAGGCAGTTACTGCCAAAAGGAACAGACGGAGCACACCATCAGACCTATCTTGTCAGCTCTCTTCTGGTACCAGTACGACAGTTTCAACGCAGACCGTGTACAGACGCTTAGGGCACATTGGTCTATATGCTCGTAAGCCTTTCAGACGTTTTCCCCCTTACTTCAACTCCCTGTCACCTGCGATTAACCTGAAGTAGGGAGCATGCATTCTGGACACCGCGACAGTGGTCTTGTGTGATGTTTTCCGATGAGTCCAGGTTTAGTTTCAGTCTGATTCTCGCCGGACTTTCATATGGAGAGCGCCAGGTACCCGTTACCACCATTGAACGACACTGTTACGGTGGTGCAGGATGGCTCGTTTGGGGAGGAATTATTCTGGGTTCCAAAACTGACCTGCATGTTCAGAGTGTAACAATGACAGGCCACATCTATTGGAATGTCATTCTGGAACAACATGTACTTTTGTTTCGGGGAGCCATGGGTGCTGAATTTCTGTTTATGGATGAAAATGCCCGTCCCCACCGTGCAAACATTATAGACGAATGCCTTCAATCGGAGGATATCACCCGTATGGATTTGCTAGCATACTCTACGGACTTGAATCCAATAGAGCATGTGTGGGGTATGCTTGGCCGACGAATTGCAGCCTGTCAACCCCCTTCTACCTGTCTACCGGAACTTTGTAGGGCATTGCTTGACGAGTGGTGTAATATTCCCCAAGATCAGATTGATAATTTGATACTCAGCATGCGTAGGCGTTGTAAGACATATATGGCATCGTCCGGGAGACATACTCCGTATTAACCATCATACTAACCACGTTATACTGTTTTTTGTAAATAGGTTCTTTTTTGAAATTTGCTCTAGGGAGTAAAAATCGCAATTTTTATTAATTATGTTAAACATATAGCATCATTTTTGCTCTTTACGTTTTGTTTAATAAATAGACTTTACAAATAAGTCAAATTTGTTTTGCTTCTGTCTCTTTCTTTGCCTGAACTTAATTATCCTTAATTTAAGGACATGAGTGTATTTGTGCTTTGGGAGAATCCGTTTTGAAGTTTTAATTTCTTTCATAATAATATCATAAAAGCACGCACAACTTTTAAATCTTGACCAATCCATTTGATCTTCAGTAAATAATTCACAAACTACAATTTTTGCATGAATTCACCAATTCTTTCTTAAAATGATTTATTACTGTATATATAATGTCAATCTCATTGATGCGCATTTCAAAAATAATTAATTATTTTTTATCAGGCTCTTTTCTAGCAGATAATCTGAAATATAGGCATGGTAGTTGCTGTTTAGCATCAAACATTGCTCCATTACTTAATGAAAAATGCAGGTAAAGCTTTGAAATTTTGCAGGCATATTTATAAGGATTCGGGGTATCAAATAAGCCTTTACATTTTTTTTTGACAGTTTAATGATTTTTAGGGTACCATATCCCCTTAATTGTATAAAAGCTATAAGCAGAGTTTCGAAGTCTATTTTCTCCGAATTGACTACCCACTCATTGGAATTACATTGAGGGTTCAACACCCTGAAGGAGTAGTATTGTTATACCAAGTCTCATCACAAAATGAAATTCCTTAGCCAGACCATCCCCTTGTAAGATTAATGTTACTTTTTTTTGCTTAATTTTTACTATAAACTTTCATAAAAAATTATCTTATTATGAATTTTGGCAATTTGCATAGCCCATCACCGAATACCACAAACAAGGTACTGTTATCTTATATCTCATTTATCTTGGTCAGTTCGATGGCCTTTTTCATTTATTTCAGATCTATACTTTTTAATCGAGAATAGCTGTGTAATGATTTCAGGATTTCTATTCTTTAAAATTTTTTTTAAATGTGAATCTTTGTGGTTTATATAATAATCTGATGTGTTTTTTGTTTGCTCATTTTGGTAACCTCTCTTTAACTTACTCTGATGTTTTCCTTATTGCATTCTTTTCCTGTTAAGCATTTCCTTATGAAACAATCAAATAGCAAAGGGAGAAATTTAGTACCATCAAACTGAATTAATTCGGCCCTAACATAAAAATTGCTTTTTCATTTGGAAAAAGCATTTTTTTTAGAATTTCTGTTATCTTGTGTTTTTTAACTTCCTTTCATATACTTTTGTTGCCATTTCAATTTATTTTTAACTAACTTTATACTCAACAAGTAGAATTAGTTAGTGGAATAATGATATTTGCCCACATGGGACGATAGTGTTTTTTCCCAGTGAAAGAAAAAGATTCTGGATGCTTCGGCTTTAAATAATTTTTTGTGAATTAGTAGTGGATTGCCGAATGCATTTTGTAGATGTATATATTTTTTTATCCAAAGTATACAATTTGAACTGTTACTCTAAAGTTCATCAAGAGCTATTTTTTTTTCAAAAGAAAGATAACAATGTTGATTAGGGGCTCTAAGGTAGTTTGGGCAGTTTATAAAAAGGCACTATTTGTATATTTCTTGGACGTTTTACTTTTTAAAATAGAATTTTAAATTTAAGTTTGTTATTAAATTTATTTATTTATCAGATTGATGTTAAGAGAAAAATAAAAATACTAACCTTTGAATCCTAGTGAAATTTTCGATCAAACCAAAAAATAAAAAACTAAAAGAGAAGTAAAAATTAAAATGAATCCCTTTTTCAAATACTTATATTTTTATTCGCAAGGTGGATAATTTTTTAATACTTATAAAAAAAAAATTCAAAATGTCAGTGTTACTTGTGTGGTTTCAAAAAATAAAATTTTGAATAATGCTTGGGAAATAAATAAAAAAAATTCACACATGAAACAAATCCATGTGTATTATTTTTTCAAAATATTTATTTTTATGTTCATTTGCGTTATCAACTTAAATACCAACGTGAGAATTAGCGATGAATAACTTTGTTGTTTGTCAATCATGTTGCCATTTGGAGAGAATTTAGATTGTAAATGGATCTGATTGATTGAATTGGGTTTTGTTATTATATCAAAAATCAGAAATATCAAAACAAAATAACAATTCAGAAATATAAAAATTCAAAATTTCTTATATTGGGACTGAAGAATACAATACGGTTTACAGCAATATATCTCATATTATAGTTTTTTCCTTCTACTGGACAACGGATGAATCAAATTAAATATTCCATCATAATTCCAGCTTATGAATCTGTGAATTTAAATCTTCTTAGCTTCTGATGCATTATATTTCCAGTAAAACTCTGTGTTTGTCTCTCCCTTCAGCTTAAAATTAAAAGTGTAATTTCTAAAATGTTACTATCTATTACAAAAATGTATTGGTGAGCACTGTAAAATGTGTGTAAGAATATATATATATATATATATATATATATATATATGTATATGTATATATATATATATATATAATTACTACCTTCATTTAAAATACATTTCCTCTCTCCAATGAGTTTCATTTAATCGACAATTCCTTTCCTCATAAAGATCTTTGTCAATGTACAAGGAAATAACTTTCAAGAAAAGTTAATAGCCTCCATTGAAAAATATTTTTTGTAGCACAGAATATATTTAATGAAAATATAAAATGATTTTAACTATTCCGTGGTGACTTTCATTAATCCATCATTGTTTTTTTTCACGAATAAGTCACAGAGCACTACAGATTATTCAAATTAACAGTAATATTTATCAAAAAATATTTATCATAAAATAAAAATGTAGATCACTTATAAAAATAAAAATAAAATAAAAAAATTAGACAAATATTTTTTTAATATATTTGGTTAAAATATCGAGATATAATCACGTGTAGGACGAAATTTTAATAATAAACTTTTAACTAAAATTTTATGATTCCAGTAATCATTCTAATGTTTTGTGAATCGTTTTATTTCTTAAAAGGATAATTCAAACTGGAAACCATGATTTATTTTTGAGTAATTTTTTTCTTTAAAAACAAAATAATGTTGTTGTTTTTTTCAATTTTGTAAATATAATATATTTTTTTTTGTTATCTAATTAGTGCACATAAGGAAATGATTTATTTCAAAGTTTCATTTCCCCAAGTACTCTTAAGTTGCTTTCAAATGGAATCTTTAAGACTTAACTATTTATATATTGAATACAAGATCTTTCTTCTTTTAACAAAAAAGTCAGTTTTACATCAAGACAGTCTTAGCAAAATATTTCGTAATGAAAAAATTCTTAGATTTTAGCTAAAGTCCTTTTAATACCATACTTTTTATGATACGCTTCAAATGCTATCTTTTGTCGTCCATAATATATTTTTTAATTGAAAAAACGTTTTAAGAACATTTAAAAATACTCTTCATTTAATAGCATTAAATATATATCTCTTTAAAAAAGAGCAATTGTTTGGTTTAATCTTCGTTTATGTTAGGAACATATGGGCTTACGAACAAATGACTTATCGAAAAAAAAGTCATGTCTACAAAGAAATTAATTAAAACCATAAGCAAACCACACGTTAAAAAAATTTATTAAAAATCTGGATATTTATTTAAAAATTTTAAAATAAAAAAAAATTCGCAGAGCAAGATAGAAGACTACAACAAAAATCAATAAGAATGTTTTAAGCATTCATCATCAGTAATCGGTGATTTTTTAAACTACAAATCGTAAAAATCTTATTTCCATATTTCTTTTCATCCAGTTCGTATCTTAGAAGCAAAAAATTATTTATATATATTGAAAATTCCCTATGAGAAATAAATTAAATTAAAAATTGTTTTTTAGGGTAGTTAGAAGTCAAAAGCAAGTTCTCCATCATTAATGAACATAGTAAGGAGTTATACTTATTTAAAAAAGCACTTTGACTTAAAACCAAAATCAATTATTTAAATAACCCTAATATTTTTATCACTTCCACCCAAACACTCTTTATTTTATTTATTTTTAAGCTATAGAGGAAAAACTACTCATAACGAATTCAACATTATTAAACTTTTTTAATGTCGCATATTGTTCACAATATACTATTAAATTTTCAAATCTAAATTTATTTCATTAATGTTTAGGTATTAGAATTCTTCTGCTGTTTAAATATAAGTTTAATAAAAATATTATTTTTAAAAAAAATCGAAGAAAGTTTTGTTAATGCACAAATTATGTCCTTAATAAAGTGATTATGAGGACTGTTGTAATAAACTAAGATTATATTTGGGAAAAACTTTTCTCATTTTTTAAAGTTTGCAATAAGGTTATAAGTAGTGTTAGGATTCCTCACTTAAGACTATTAAGAGAAAGGACATTGGGAAAACAACATATAGAATTTAATAGCTGCTAAACTTTCTTATGTTCACATGATTTAAAATACTTTATTCTTCGTCTGATTTCATAAGAACATGTAAAACACGTATTTTTATTTCATACACTTGACCTTCTTTTTCCAGCGATGCTTTTGTTTTCTAGTCGTCACATCTCATACATAACTTATAAATGATGGATTTTGTTTGCATAACTTATCTCTCTTTAACGAGTGTTAATCTTAAAATAAGATATCATTAGCTGTGTGTATTAATTAAGCATTCATCTAAGCAAATGTTCTAAAACTTTGTTTAGAAGTAAATAAGTATGATTTAATCGAGACGAGTTACGTTTTCTGATTACTAAAGTATGAAACATATCTAAGTTCATTAAAATGAAAAGAATAAGCAGAAAATCGTTAATTAACAAAATTTTTATCTGAATCACAGACAGTTATTCAAAATGTAAGGGAAAAAAAAGCCGTACAATTATTGCCTATTAACCATAAATGAAAATACTAAGTATGTATCTTATACTTTCGGTTTTCCTTTTATAAGCATCTGTTAAATAATCAATTAATTATTATAATCTAAGGAAACATTTCAACATTTCTCGTTCTTTTCGATAAAAATACACACACACACACAATTGCAGTTAACCAAAACTATATTTCGCATTTAATGTTTGTTTCCTGTCCCGTATTCGTATATGAAATTCAATACCTGATCCACTTGTTACTTTCCAAAATTCACGTATACAAATTTCAAAAGCAAATAAATAAATCTAATAGAAAATGAGAAACAGTTACAAAAAGAACAATGCTAATGTAATAAACAAATAATAAATTAAAAAAATTTTAAAAAAAGGAAAACGAAGTAGCAGAGATAAAAAGAAAAATAGTCGTGAAAAATAAAACAAAATGAGAAGATAAAGGTCTAAATTCCAGAATAATCATATTCTACAAATTGGAAATTGTCTTCATAAGCGTTTCAAACAGAGACAAAACCTTCAAAAAGAAAGTTTTGAAAAAACCTATTTAAAAATAGTAGAATTTACAACCACTATAAAAAGAAAATTATATTTTGATAGATAGAAACTTCATATTGTAAATATAATTATTGCTAAAATATTAAGCAGCGAATTATAATAACGAAAAAAAAACAACTAATAATGTACTAAAATTATAGCTATTACATTTCATTCATTAAATTATTACTGTTCTCATAAATTATGGCTATGAAGAGATGGAGCTAAAATACTTTGCAATTTTAACAATATTTCTTAATACATGTTTTTTCTATTTATTTTTCTAAAATATATTGCAATTTGAAACATAAAATGCAATTTAAAATTCTATATTTTTTAAAGTAGTATGATAATAAAGTATAAATTTGTAAACATATAATTACCCATTCATAAAACTCTTGTGATTATATAGAATTTGAATTAGAAATATACTCTATAAATATACCAATAGATAAATATTTCTTTCCCAATGTGTTTGACTCTAAAATTAGCAAACATCAATATTAACACGTGGGAGGCTTTATACTTCATAATGTGTTTCTCAGACATATGTTAAAGTAAATAATAGTCATCGCACTGTAACCTTTTTGACATTTTTAACATAAAAGCTTCAATGAGGAACTCAATATTTATTGACTTTCTGCATAGCGGCAGTATTAAAAATGAATAATATGTACCATAAAAAAAGAGAAGCAGCGAAAACCATATTTACTGCTTTCTTCTCCGTAAACATTTGGTAGATAAAAGTAGACTGATAATGTTAAATGTACGCTTGTTGGTCCCTGCAAAAAAACAAAAAACAAAAAATATCCACCTAAACCGAAAAGCAAAAAAAAAAAAAAAAGTAGCTATTGAACTCGATAAAATGTAGGTCCAAATCTTTTTTAACGCTATTTATTTTTTCCATTTGAGTCTACCGTTTCTACAGATAGCACATTCTATTTCAGGAATTGATTTTCAATAACTCTTTTACTTTCCATTTGCCTTTCCCCTTTTTACCCATTCTGTTTTTTGTTGTTCTTTCTCCTTTTTTTATATTCTGCTTCCTTTACCACTGTGTACTGTATTCTAGGCCAGGCAGAAATCGAAATTAAACGGCCTAAAAGAAAATGGAAGAGAATAAAAAAAACAACACTATCTACTTTTTACGAATCCATTTCATAAAATGGGTAATCGTTCTAAATCCTTTACTTAATAAGAATTCCGCAATTGTATGCATGAAAAGGCTCTATTATGCATCACAAATAGACATGGAATTATACGGTTCTATTCAGTTAGATACATTCTGTATGCATATGACGACGGATCTTGCATTTAGATTTGTAAAGGCATACAGAACATTGATGTTGTTTTCATTGTTAAATTAGTTGTACAAGAGGTTAAAAGGAATTATATATATTTCTGTACAATCCATTATTTTTTATCAAAAGTTGGAATCACCGACCAGAAATATATAATTTTAACGTTAGTAAGAAAAGGTAAGTAAGCACCGGAAGATAAAATGGAGTAATATAATCTTAAAAAATATACCATTAATTGATTTTATCATTGTATATCATTGGTATTATCGTTGTATTTGTATTCACAAAATGAATTTTATTTTTATTCATTTTAAATTATATCAATTCATCAAGATTCTGTGAAATCTATATTTTTCGTTCATTTTTAAGAATGATGTACTGTAAATGAAAATATGAACATAGACTTATTGTAAACGTATTATGAAAAGGTAGGAAAACTATATGCCATAATTGGATATAAGGATAATTCTTTAGGCTCACATCCTGAAGATGTAGATAGTTAACACAATTATTTTTTTCTCAAGCATATCGAATACAAAAGCTATCCATATTAATATAATTTAAACTATTCTTGGAAGTTATCAATGCAATGAACTTTTACTGCAAGCATGGTCAATATATAAAATCACCCAGACTTTTTAATGCAAAAAATGAAAGTTTAAATAGGACAGAATAAGTTATTAATAAAAAGGCCAGGAATCAACAATAATAAATAAATTCAGTAGTAAAACAAAAGTAGCAGATCTGATAAAAAGAAGAAAATAAAGAATGAAATAAATATACACATTTCTTTAATCTTGGTTGAAAAATATAGTAAATATACACATGTTTAATTTACCAATATATATATGTGTGTGTATGTGTGTAAGGTACTTTAATTGAGGTGGTATATGTCATTATTACGCTTACTTCACTTTGAAAGCAGAATCTTTTAAACTCAAAATACTTGTTTAGGTCTGGGATGTAAAGCATAGTCACAAATAATACATACTAATTGTATATTAAAATATCTATTTTGGCATTTTTTTCGGTATAATATTGTTTCTAAATATTTTTCCTCTCTTTAAATGACACATCAATGAATATTTGATTTACAAGGGTATAATTATGCTTTTACAGAGGATAACTTGAAACATTGAATTAATTGTAAACTACTTTCAACATTTTAGACAGGAGTTTTTTTTTAATCTTCCAGGTGATGCAATGTTCTCATTTCTTATATCTAAGTGTAAAAAATCATTCATATATGTCTGAATATTGTCTATTATAGTATGATCAATAAGCTTTTTCCAATTAAAAACTATTGTTTTACATAAAACGAATTATTTTTAGCTTTATCTAATGCTATGTGGATATTAATATAACTTTCACAAAATGTAAGTATTTAAAAATATTAATTTTAAATAAATATATTTATATGACAAATTTTTTCTAGTTACTAATTTATTGTATTTTCTTAAAAAATAAATTCTCTTTTAAATTTCTTTCTTCGCCAAAACTTAGAACTAACTACGTATTGTTTTATGTTGTCTCGAAATATTTTTATGTTGGTTAACTATAATAAATTGGTTGTGGACGAAAAAAATAATCTGGATCTTGATAAATGTGATCTTTATTACATCATTTATTTATGTTGAACATCAGACGAGTTATTTTAGCGTGCACCTCGAACAAGCGTCAAAATACAAGAGAGGGATTATTCAAGTATCGTGTTCTTACATACAGGGAAGAGTAGGGAAATACGCACTATAAAAATACAGTCACGTGTTTAAGCGAAGGGAATAATTATTTATTTATAGAAACGACACCATTTCTTAGAGAATATTGAAACCCGGTTAGTAAGGCACGTGAAAACAATGATCTATTATTTCTTAGAATCACCAATAAATCTATCAGAAACTGTGTAAGAAATCAATAATAAATGTACCAACGTAAAGTTTTTAATGCTTTAGAAAAAGATCAATTGAGAGGCGTTTCGAAACAGGGTATTAGGATTTATGAATTAGATGTTATAATAAAGGAGATTTGAATTTTGATTAGATAAGCTACTACATACACTCTCAAGAGACAAAACATTATGACCACCTGTCAATAACGAGTTCACCCACCTTTGGCGCGCAACACAGCTTCAACCCGATTAAGCATGGATGCCACAAATCCTTGGTAGGTGACCGGAGACAGATTGTACCGAATGTTTAAGCAGCAGTCAAGCAAATCCGAGATATTGCGAATTGGTGATCTTTGAAATATAAACTACCGTCCCATGATGTCCCAAATGTGTTCTATCGGATTGAGATCCAGTGAATTAGGAGACCGGGACATTAACTGGAATTCAGCATCATGTTCCTGGAACCACTCCAACACAATTTTAGCCTTGTGACACGGGACGTTGTCTTTTTGGAACATTCCATTTCCAGCTGGACAAACAGAGGCCATGTAAGGGTGCAACTGGTCCGCAATGATGTTCAGATACCCTGCAGCATTCATGGTCTGCTCTACCACAACCATGGGTTCCCAGAGACGCCCAAGAGAACGTCCCCCAAAGCATAATACCGCCACCACCGGCCTGCGTATGACCTACTGTACATTGAGGGGACAACTGTTCGTCTGGAAGACGACGTATCCTGACACGGCCATCGGCGTGATGAATGGCAAACCGTGATTCATTTGACCAGGCAAATCTCTCCTACTGATCCATGGACCAGTCGCGATGTTTCCGGGCCCAACGCAGGCGCTATTGGCTATGACACTTGGTCAGCAAAGGCACACGAGTGGGACGTTTCCTACGTAGCCCCATATCCAACAGTGTCCGCTGAACAGTGTGCTCCGAAACTATTCTTCTTGGTCCTGCATTGTATTGGGCTGTCAGCTGAGCCACTGTCTGGCTCCAATTTAGCTTCATCATGCGAGACAGTCTCTGAGGACCTTTTTCTTTAATAGCGTGGGGTCGTCCAGCAACATGTCGTCTGCTGCTAGTTTCTCCGTCATTCATCCACTTTGCATAAGTACTAACAACTGTAGATCCCGAACAACCCACGTGTCGTGCAGTTTCGGAAATACTTGTTCCTAGCTTTCGAGCCATTACAATCTGCCCTCTATCAAAGCCTCTTAGATCCACAACCTTTCCCATCACACACAAAAGTAAGTGAAAGAATGATTATTCAGATTCTCCAGCAGCAGTTAAATATCTTTTCCACCTGACCACGTGCCTTCCACGTCATCCAGGCGAGTTCAATGCAAAATGGGGGGGGGGGTCATAATGTTTTTTTTTTTGCTTGAGTGTATGTGCATACGACTTTAAAGCTCTAACTCTACGATTTTTGTAAAAAGTATAGAAAATGTTCCAAATCTCCTTCTTATCATGTATGCATGACGGTTTACAAAAAAATCAGATAATTATTTTGCTTTTGGGTGTAAGAGTTTTTTATAATGATGAATATACAAGATTCTTTCATAAAGTATGAGTTAACTTAAGACGTATGCAATCAAAAAATCATAATTCATTGTGAATGTAATCGGAATAGGAAAAAATGATTTAACCAAAGTCAAATAGATACACAACCACCTAGAGATATTCAAATTACGATTTATGATCGAAATATGTCTTCTGTAAAATTAATCACTGAAAAACAATACTGAAAACCATTTATCCTTACAGGTTTTCACTTTATTCTAAGAGAAGCCATTTATATCTTTGACATCCATACAAAATAACCCGCTAAAACACTCATTTTAATATTTAAAAGCAATTACTTTAAACAGATAGAAGAGTTAACGAAACAAAAAATGAAGGTAAAATAGAAGTCTCAATCGCATAAAGCCCTCACATTTAATTCGCAGATTAAACTGAACCTGAGGTAATTCAGGCAGTTTGCTTTTTTCTTCTTTTTTTTTTCTTTTTTCGCTTTCAGCGAATTGCTATTCCGTATTTCTCTATTTAACTGTTAGTTGGGACGGTTGTAATTTATTTCTTTTAAGCGATAGTGAGTGAGAATATCTTAAGTTTTAATGATGGACTTAATTGGCATTTTAGGAAACCGTCTAACAAGTGAATAATTTCCCATCTAAAAATGGAATCTTTGAAAAAAAAGATGCTCTTTTTTGAGTTTTTTCTATTCTTTTTTCAAATAATGAGATTTTTCTTCAATTTATGCACGGTAGTGACTTGTTTTTTAACATATCTCATTAAGTAAAAAAATACATCGTTTATATATATATATAAACTTCGTTCTATTATTCCGAATCTGGCATTAACTCCTTAATGATTATGATGATGAAGATGACGTATGCATCTTTTGTGTTAAAAATAATTGCTTAATTAACAAAAAAATATTATTTTGATTATTTTTTTTGTTTTATAAGTAAAACAAATAAGATCCTGAGAGGATTTTTTTTGGTTTTGTTATATTTGAGGCTTGTTTTTGTATCAGTAATGATTGTTATGCAATATTACATGCAATTCAATCTTACATTTAAAAAATAGCAAAAATGCAACTATGGAAATATTAAAATATATTTTAATTAATACTTTTTTTTCTAGTTTATATCACTTAGACGGATTTGGATATTAGATAAAAAGCTTCAATACATATGTTATGCAGTGGTGGGGTTATGCCCCCTGGTATGCAGTGGTAGTTCCTCCTCAAACTCCGCAACACTCCCAGGATTCTAGGAGGTCCAACCCTTTTTAAGATCCGGCTTAAAACCCAAAACTTAACTTTACAGGGGGGCCCTTATGTTCTCCGTTACGCACTGGTTTTACAAGGGGTGATCAAATGAAAAGGTACGAAACGACACGGTGGGTACAAATATAGACTTTATTCAAAATATACACCATAGGCCTGTGCACAACGATCCCACTGATGAACAAGCCGCAGGATTCCTTGTTCCCAGAATTCCTGTGGCTGTGACGAGACCCAGTCCTTCACAGTGTCCTTGAGTACATCGTCCGAGTTGAAGCGCTTTCCTTTCAGGTGTTTCTTCAGTGGACCAAACACATGGAAATCGCAGGGTGACATTTCCGGACTGTAGGACGGATGGTCCACCGTCTCCCATTGGAACTTGTCCAGTTCCATTTGTGTGACTCTGGAGACGTGTGTACGCGCGTTATTATGGAGCAGAACCACACCCTCCGTGAGCAGCCCCGGTCTTTTATTCTTGATGGACCTGCGTAGGCGTCGGAGTGTCTCACAGTACACATCGGAGTTAATGCTTTTTCTGTGCTCGAGTAATTCTGTGCTCGCATCATTTGGACGCCACTTTTTATAAGAGCCTTTGCTCTCTCCTGCGCATGCGGGCACCCGCGCAATGATCCGATCCCAGTCAGAGTCTCCAATGGCATCCCGAGATGACTCGTTACATTCTCCCTTGGCGGAATATGCAGATATTTAACTGTTTCATTTTTATGTCGTTTCGTACCTTTTCATTTGATCACCCCTTGTATATACATGTTTGGTTTAGTTTCTTATGTGCGGCGTAGTTATAGGAAGATAACTAACATTAATACTAATAACTCTCAGAGAAAAACAGGTTTTTCTGAGATATAAAACTAAATATGCTGTATGGCTATGAAATTATTAATGTATTCTATACTCAATATTATAAATATAATTATATGTTTCAGTGTTGTTTTGTAAATTGCTAATATAGCACATAACATTTGAGTTATGGAAGAGAAAAAGTTGTAGCAGAAATATATCGTAGATATGTTGATAGATGATTCATATACAGTGCTGGTTGATATTTGGAAATAAATATTTTTTTGGGTGTAATGGTGAATGAATCGGGATTTAGTTTCCCCTTTTTGACATTCCTGAAGCACACCATAGGTAAAAATGAGATCAAGGGTGGAATAAAACTATCCCTTTTTCCTAATTTAGGATTAATGATAAGTAATCAGTCTCAAATTTCTTAATATGGATTAAGATGGGTAATTTGGGAGAGAGTTTGGTAACATAAGTGATATCAATTAGATAAATTTAAATTTCAAATTAAGTAATTTCTGTGAATTTTTAGTTATTTAAGCTTAGCGAATTCCAAATTAAAAAATGGTGTAGTACTCTCAGTAATTTCAGCAATTTCCTGGAATTTAAAAAAAATTAAAATAAATTTTTTTTTGAGCAAATAAAACTTTTTTTATAAATCCCGTTTCCTGTTTGAAGAGAGTTTGTAATTGGCTTTTCATACGTTTTCTCTCTGGATTCACGTCTGGTGTTTCCTAATGCAATTATTTGCTTTCAGAACCTCACCTTATCTATAAAGTGTAATGGAATGCAAGAAAGCAATATTATTTAAACAGATCTGAAGTGAGATGATGAGAGAAAGGTGAGTCAGATTATACTGCCATATGATAATAATTGCGAATTGACTTCAGATCGAGTTTGGTTAAAAGTGTCATTTATTCTCATTGTGATGATATTTTGATAAAATAATTTACCAGGAGATTATAGTAGTTATTAGAAGAGCAGCTCAAAGTCTTCCAAGTAAGATGAAGGGGTTTTTGATATTGAGTAAGGTTAAATTTTTGATAATACTCTTTCCTTATACATATTTCAAAAATACTTTGGCTTAAGCCAAGCAATTTTTTTTAGCTTTTACATTTTCTATCAACATTTTGTCAGTCAACACTAGTTTGAATCCCGATTTCTGAAATAATTATGTAGTTGTATTAAAACAATGGATTACTTCAATTTTAATGAATTTTTAAATAATAAAAGTCAACAGTTTCAACGAATTTTTAATATTTGTTTTTCTTTTTCGGACAGCATTTGACAAAACATGCACCTAACTCTTTTGTTACACTGCAGATATGTTTCTTAGAAAACCACGCAAATAAATAAAAATAATAAATCAAAACGTGACAAAAATACATTTGCTAAATTGGGGGATATAGTTCACAATTTTAAAAAAATCGAGGAAAATGAAAAACTTCTAATTTTTTCCCATCAAAAAATCGTGTGAAAAAGTAATAAAAAATTCACGTATTTATAGAAGAAAAACAATTCTTTTTTATTACAAAAAAAGTTAAAATTTGTGTACAGAGAAAATTTATAGTCCGTCAGTACATTCAACTTATAAAATTTCAAATTGAAACTAGGAAACAACTATTAAGTAACAACTATTCATCACTAATCTATATCAAGTACGTGCGTTTATTTCAAACTGGATATATGCTATCATCAGTAAATGTGTCTAGCACAACTGTCTACTTTGATTCAAATGTAGAAATCTGTTCGTTATTAACGGTCTTGGTTGGTGTTTTATTGTTACAAAATTTGTTATTAGGGGTTGTTTTTTTTTTGGTTGATGCTTATATAACTTTTAATATTCTACTATACAAAACTTAAGATTACGTTGAAATTTTAATTTACACCCTATGTCAGGATCATGAATAAGAAACTGTGGTTCCGTACTTGTAGCCAATTTCAAACCCTCACTACTTAAAGTAGCTGTTAATAGCTGAACTTAACCTTCGACTTTGCCATTATTAACATTTTTACTGTTCTAAATTGTCGTGCACTCGTCCAAGTCATCCCTGATCCAAAGGACTTTGACACAAAATATAATTATCATGAATAACAAAATGCTGTGTTTAGGATGAAGTACAACAAAATATTCGGCCGTGGGTAGCCAAGTGGTTAGAGCATCGGACGTCAGACCGGAAAGCCTGGGCTGGATGCCCGATGCCACCAAATACTCTCCGAGTACAAACGGAAAACGTACTCGTTAAATCTGTGGATCCGAATGGCGTCGCCATCTATCGTGAGCAAAATTGTGCTGTCACCTTCATGGGCTCAAAGCTTAGGCTAATGACAGACGTATCTCTACGTATCTCTAGCCCGTTACCATGATGAATTTCGTGAGCCTCGATCTGACTGCTTCAAACGGGTGACATAAGCAACAACACAACACAATAAGTGATTATAAAATTCGAGTATTCCTAGTAACTCCAGAATACAAAGTCATGAAATGGACCAAGTAATTCACACATGTTTGGCTATAAGTCGACCGTCTTTTGATTACACCGTCAAAATTAGAAATAAAAAGAAATATGTGGTTGGGGATTTGTGTTAGAACAAAAAAAATCGTATAAAACAGCATATTGGTAAATCGGTTTGCTTCAATGTCGTCTAAAAAAAGGAGTTGGGAATTTACTAAACTGTATTTTATTATAAGTTGTGGCATAGGACATACTGGTTTAGTTTTAAAAAAAAATTTTTTTAAACTTATTTTCTCTAAATGGCTTAAGAAATAAAAACATATTCAGGAAAAAACACTTTTTAATATAAAAAAAATTAGCTTATATTTTGTGTTAAATATTTTGACCCCTTGGGGCCTTGTTATTTTCTGTCTTTATTATCCTTTCATTCCCTGTGTTGTTGTTAGAAATCCTTCATCACGTTATATGTAATCAAGGACAATGATCCCAATCTATAATCAATGGATGCAAGAAGAAATGAATAAATTACGACATAAACGACATAAATCTCTTCGAAAGTGATGAACATGACAGTGATGGATCATTTTACCACATCTGGAACCATATCACAACAAAAATGGTGTGTTGCATAACAATGGGTGTTAATATGTATCATGCTGGAAAAGCTTTCATAATCGTAATTATCCTTGCTGTAAAATAATAGTTACTCGTATGCATGAAACTGGTGATATGGATGACAGAATTTCATATTATTTTTTTACAGAAACCCAAATCACGTATCTGCCTTAACACTACGCATAGTCTGACTAAATCCTGGATAAAGGTTGCTTAATTGTTGCCTTATGCATTGTCATAATTGTTCTACAGCTGGTATTATGGTTTGGAGTGCTACTGGTTTGATATATCGTACCTTCTTGCCATATCCTGATGATAAATGGATACGCAGTGGTATATATTTGATGTTTTGATGCTTGTTGCATCTCTCTCCTTCATAATTGTCTGCTGCTACATTTCAGTAGTAAGATCTACGATTGCATGTGATTCACAATATTTAAGAATTCCTCTCTCACTAGATTGCATTGCTACCTTAGTCTGCTTTTTTCCTGACTTATCATCTTTTGAACACATCTGGTTGATAATTCAAGAATGATTGTCCAAACATAAATCGTCCTTCACTACATCAACTTGTAATGGATGGGCTATCCCAACCATTAGTATACAGGGTTAGAAGGAAAATTAGCCATATAGTCAAAACAACATAATTTATTTACTATTCTCAAGAACGACACAAATTCAACAACTCAAGTTTAGAAATGCACCAATTGATAAATATGGGAGCAATACCGAAGTAGAGGAGATAATTGGAGATATAATAAATTGGACCACTTATATTTAGCACTTCCAGGCAATACACCTTTTTATATTTGAAGATAATTTCTAAAGTAATTCAGTCCAAACGGACCGAATGCAATTTAACAACCAATGGACCAAATCGAAAATTTTAATATTAATCAAATAATATACGAAGCACTCTCGTCTAGCTTTACGTTATCTTACTTTAATTTCCACGATATTCTTTAGCTTCTAACGTCTGTCCTGAAAGATAATACTTAAATACGTGACATAATTTACATATACTGCGTCTTCTTCTTTGGGAGGAAGTGTTTAATTAAATAATATTTAAAGAAAGTTATTCCTCAAGAAAATTGTTAGGAAAAACGTGTATAGACCCGTTACAAACTAGACATCCAAAGCATTTTTCACTTAGTGCTGCAATGTATTTTAACAGTTAAATGTGGTCGTAGCGAACACGTTCCATTTTGATTTTATCATCTTCATTGCATCGCAGAAAGATGTATTTTGAATCATTTTACCCTTGAACTTTGTATCTTCCTTAAAAATCTAACATTGGAATTATGTGTCCTTCTTGATATTGCATGCTAATGACCAGAAGTGTACGATGCAATTTCTAGAAATGTTATTGGTTTCAGTATATATTACAAAACTCCTAAATGTATAAATTAAACATTAGTATACACACAAAATATAATACTTATCACAAATGAAAAATTATACTTTTAGTCATCATATTGCTAGAAATCTTAAAAGTCCTCTGATTAAAATTAATCTCGATGGCAGTATTTTAAAGGATGAAGATAATATAAGTGCTTTTCTTGATTTAATGCATATAACCACATCATTCCTTTGATTGCTTAGTATGAATAAAAATATGATACATTTTCTACTATGGTATAAATATAATATACTGTATAAAATTTCAATACTATAATAAAAATGTAAATGATGCATATATTTGAAATATAAATGACGATTTCTATACTTTACTGTACCCATTTCCTTAAAAAAAAAGATATATTATACCCTGTTAACCAAGGTTTAAAGTTCCATATATTTATCAGACGTTTTGTAGATTGTAAATTTGAAGAATCAATTGAGTGAAAATGCATTGCAAATAGTTAAGAAATAAAGAGTGTTTTTCGTGAAATAATCACATTCTTGCCTTATTGAAAGAAAAATAAGCACCCTGAGGATACAAAAAATTTATAAACTGACCATAGAATTGTCATAATCACATGAAATTAATGAAAGTGAGGGAAAATTAACGTCTCTCTGTTCAACTACTCGAGGGCTATTGGTGACAGACCTCGTAATTTTGAACTATGGTCAAGTGACGAGGAGGACACCTGATCTGGCACCTTCCCTCTACTAACTACTACACCAACGGAAGGACGTTTGAGTTCTCGACAGATGTAACATGAATCTCTCTTTAGTATGACGGGTCTTCAGCGGAACTGGGCTCTAACTCATGACACGCCAGCCACGAGCCCGTTACTTTGACCACTAGTATACCGCTACCACGAAACTAAATAAAATAAATTATGGATAAATGTTCTGAAATATTGACATTTGTAACATAAACGTAATCATTTAATATGGAGGTAAAATAAAAAATATTTTAAATATAGAAATAAAAACATGTCAGCATTATTATAATGAAAGAATACATTATTGCGAAGTAATGTGTTTTGAGTAGGCCCAAGCATTAATTTCAAGCAAATCTGAAATTGGACCTCGTGATTCTAGTACGCTTATCCTTTAAGCTGTTATTACATATTTCTTTTCCCTAAAACCATTTCTCCCCCTTCTTCCATATTTAGTTCTGTTCAAGATTTCATAATTGAAATTTTCATTTATTTAAAGTATCCACGAAATCGTCAAACTGACCAATTAATAAATATTTATACATTGTGAAGAGCTTATTTACCTGTTTGGATTTTTTTTGTGTCATTTACATGAGTTTTAGGTATTTCTTTCTGTAAAATTGATTTATGTTGACGAGTGGGAGAGTTATTTTTATGTTCTGCATCACTTCCAGCGTTTTATTCATTTTCTGAATCATCTCCTAATTATGAAATGTGTTCCTCTTTATCTGTGTGTACATCATTATCTGATGTCCTATATGCTGACGAGTCATCCCTTATAAATTAAATACATTAATTTTGACATAATATTTTATTATAATCACCCAAGATAAAAAAAAATCTTTTTTTTTTGCATGCTATAACTAAAATAATGTTAGAATTATATATATATATAAATAAGATACCAAGAACTGTAACACTTGTATAACAGATATATGTTTATGTATATAAAATATATAATGTTTAATTCTATGACAATACATTTTTTACCATAAAATAAAAACAGAAAAATTATAACAAATCTTACTAGACAGTAACGTTTAACACTAGCATGGATATATGTGGGCTCATTAATGCCTCGAAGTTTAAAAGATGGCTGATATTAATTCTAAGTAAGCGGACAGAAGAATACAATAAACATGAAATCATAGCGTCCTCAAGCTTAAAGGTATAAGACAGAAATAAACTCTGGTGTATCTTACCCATTTGCGTCTACATGAAGTTTAAAAATTTTGTGTTGTATATGTAATAAAATTCTGAAAAAAAAGTAACATACAAATCGATATTGATCGCAATAAAATTACAACACCAGGAAAGAATAATTCAATGAACGTTATTCATAAACTATGAATTACTTTTTGGAACAGGCGTATTCATCGTTAATTTCCTAGTTATTTCTTTTAGAAAATTATTCCATTACATAATAGTTTGTCTATAATATATCTTATTTTTAAGTATTTTCTGTCTTAGTAATAATATTAATCCTCCATATTACTTAAGCAAATAGAACACAAATGAAATTATTACGTTACTGAAATATTCCTGCTTTCATTGGTAGACTAGCTCTATTTTAGTTGATTTACATAAGATAAATAAATACGATAAAAAATTTAACTTCGTATTTCCATTATAATAATTGCGTTAGCTATGAAGCAAAATGAAAGTATTAAAATAATTTATGTACTTTCACAAGGCAGTGAAAGTAAATGTATTTATATGATATGTCTTCTATAATATTCAAATACTTCTAATTCAATTGTGTTACAAAAGAATTTTTGTATGTAAAGTATTTAATAATATCAAAATACTTAAATCAAAGCAATATTTTTTTCAATATCTATGTTATGATTTAAAAATTAAACCATGATCATCGCAATAATTGAGGACAAAATTGTAGAAATATACCATAAGTACAAAAAATACGCTATTATGACTTAATAATGATAAATTTCAAGCACTAAAATTTATTTGTGAAGTAGACAAATTTATATACAGCCTCTGGCAATAATGGTGTTCAAATTAGAAACTAAAAGGGAACTCTTCCATTTTCACTTTCTATTATGTCGATGTTTAAATATATACAAAGCAAAACGTTTTTTTTAAGCATTTTGTGTAAAAAAGTAATGACTGGTTAATTTGTTAAATTCGAAGTCAATACAACATTTCAGTGACATTTTCCATGTCGAATAATATTTTTAGTAAAACTTATTGATTTTAAATTATTCATAAAATAAACATGGGCCTTTCACTATTAACTTTTTAAATCATAATACACAGATACATATATATCACAATTTATCGAAGGAGAACATTTACATCAAGTCTAAAAATCAATACAGCATCACCATTTCACAATCAAGAGCTGAAACAGAGATGTAACGGAATCATTAATTCTATTACTAGGCGACCAAACTTAGTAATCATAAATATCCTAACCGAACAATGATTTCATCAACTAAAATGATTGCTTGGTTTCTGCAAGTCAAATCCGATTATCGGTTCGTATTGGATGTCGAGAAATAGCAACCTATGACTATTGTAACCGTACATCACTTCACACTGTTACAAAATCATTCACCAGTTCATTGAATTTATGTATTTCCATTTTGCCTTCGATTTCCTCATTGTTTCTATCACGACAACATGGAATTTATGTTGACGTTGATAATATTATGATTTCTAGAAATTTAAAGAACGCCTTATTCTAAAAGCGAATTGGCATAAATTAACTTTTAATTATGCAAGGAGGTATAATGAGTGACATATAATGAGTGAGTTTAATAAATGCATTGTGAAAATAGTCGTGGCAAGAAAATAGCCGAAGAAAAGCGAATTTTAATCATAGGAAAGAGGCCGCTTTGTGTCCTTTCTGTAAAAATAAAGCTCGAGAAAAGACAAAAAAAAAATCCTCACATTTTCTCAGGTAAGGAATCATAATGAGAAGAATCATAGGAATACTGTAATCATGTGATGAAAAGAAAAGAAATAGTGGTTATTTTTAGAAACTGCATGGTTAAAGGAAATATTTAGCACCTGATAATAAATAAATTACTTAAACGCTATTAAGATACCTTAATCCCATAAAAAATGAATAAATCTGTCAAACATATTGGATTAATATTCTTAATGTAAAGAATTAAGTAAAAGTGATTTTTTTAAAATCAATACAGTTTTATTTTAAAAATTCTTGTTTTATATAGTAATGAATTTCTCTAAAGAGAAGATAAGAAATATTTTTGGTAATAATAAACTATATACCTTAAGAAATGCAAATTCGTAATTTAAATTAAATAATACTACTAAGATCATCCATCAGTCCAAATAAGAAATTATATCTAAAAAATAGACATTTCTTTTTAGATATGTCATCATAATAATATGAAACATTAATAAATGACAAAGAAAAAGCAAAACAAATGTTATTTTAACTTTTTGTATTTTGTTTTATTTTAATAATAAAAAAACCCATAAATTATGACTTTGAATTACCTTATATTTCGAACAATGTAAAATGAAAAGAACAACATAGTTATCAGTAACGCATTATACAAAAACGAGTATCTTACAATTTCATATTATTAATATCAGAACAAAACTTACATGTATCATGGATCAACATTAGTCATAATTTAACCTCACTAGCTATTCTTTTTAAATGAAACAAAAATGGGAAATAATTTCTAAAATTTAGCTGCACTTCAGTTATCACAAACAATTTTCATGAAGACATTAAAATATTTATTACAAACAATAAGCCACATTTTTAAGTTTATTTGAATCAAGCTATTGTAATGCATTTGAAAATAATTTTAAGTTAAAGTTACGCTTTGCAAATAAATTAATAAGTTTAAAAATACGCTTTGCAAATAAATTAATAAGTTTAAAGTTACGCTTTGCAAATAAATTAATAAGTATTATTACTTAAGCACACTTAAGACACCAGAATCATTGTATATTACCTTATAATTAAATCAATATAAGCAAGTATACCCATATTTTATTTAAATATTTACTCTGCGTAACTCCTCGTATTTTTATAAAACTGTCGCATATTTTTTGAATTAATTAAATCGAAAACTATTTGATACGATTTCAAAAATCTACTGGAAAAATATAAATAAAACCTTACTGATTATTATATTGTTTAAGGCGATTGGTACCATCTTCGCAATTTTTTTAATTTTTAATATTTGATATTTGGTTTTAATTGTATTTTTATGAAGGTTGATATTTAATAATAATTCCATACAAATTTTTTTTAATTTGTTGCAAAATGTTTGTAAAATTAAATTTTTTTAGCTTTTTAAAGCATTTTTAAATCCCTAAGGCTTTTTCAAAAATGTATCTTTTCTTTCAAATTTTTTCCAAGTAACTTATAATATACTATATAAAACTTGCATCGGTTTTTTTTCTGCTGCTGCACTTTAATTTTTTATTAATTTTTTTATAGTTAAACTTCCAAAAATTCATAAAAAAAACATTAATTTTGAATTTGAAATATTTATAAAAAGTACTAAACATGTTAGAGCTAATTCCAAGCACAGTTTTAAAAAACATACATTTCAGAACATGTATAAAAAATTTCAAACCCATAATTCAATTATCAAAAAAGCCTTAGGGTTTTGAATAACAGCATATGTACAAATATTCAACATGGAGAAATATAAGTTTGCAGTTTTCATTCCATGAATAGCATACTATAATATTCATCGAATAGTCTGAAACTTTTATGAAATGTTAATTAGCTTATTTAAAACTACTTACCACAAAAAATTGCACAAATGTAGAACAATTAAACAGTATACTGCCATAATGAATATATAGAAAAAGACGAATGAAAGATCAATATTTCATGAAACTTTACCTTAATAATTATTAAAAAAATAAATACACACACTTCAGAGCTAATTCTATGCCCAGAGCTAATGCACAACATGTACAAAAGATGTTTATGCCTTATTTTTTTTATTTCCATGATTTTAAAAGCCTTCGCATGTTAAATATAAAATCAATTAACTAATAAAAGTAAAATCAAATAGCAATTTACAGGTAAAATACACTGAATCCAAGAACTGTATATGTGCATTTGTTTAAATAAATATCTTAAAATATTTTAAAAATGAAAGTGTTGAATCTCGCCCACATGGGATATATAAATATCACCAAAAACAAATATATAAAAATGGGAGAGTTTTTCTATTCTTTGCTAATTAGATTTGTAATTTTCTGAGTTATCGAAATGAGATTTAGTGCTTGTGCTTTAGGAGAATCCGTTTTTTTTGAAGTTTTAATTTCCTTCATAATAATATAAAAAGGACGCACAACTTTTAAATCTTGACCAAATCCATTTGATCTTCCCAGTAAATAATTCACAAACTAGAATTTTTGCATGAATTGCACAATTCTTTCTTAAAATTATTTATTACAGCATATATAATGTCAATCTCATTAATGCGCATTAGAAAAATAATTAATTAAATTTTTATCAGGCTCTTTTCTAGCAGATAATCTGAAATGTAGGCGTGGTAGTTGCTGTTTAGCATCAAGCATTGCTCCAATACTTAATGAAAAATCCAGGTAAAGCTTTAGAATTTTGCAGGCGTATTTATAACGATTAGGGGTATCAAATAAGCCAATAAAAATTTTTCGACAGTTTAATGATTTTTAGGGTACCATATTGCCTTAAATAACATGATACGCTGTAGTGAAAAGGTATTTCTTTAGAAAACTATGTAAATTTTAATTTTTTACAGATAGATTCTTTTTATAGTATAGATTACTTTTTGAATTATTTGGAATTATTCAATTCATGTGATCTATTTCTTGTCTAAACTATGTTTTAATAAACCAATTTAAAGTTACTTTTAAATATTTTTATGAAGTTTAGGCATACATACATATTAATATTTGTTTTACGTATAAATACTTTGATCATGTATATATGAATCTGTGTCCCTTTGTGTATATTGAAATCAAAAAAATTGCACACCTCAACGCATGCTCAGTAGAACTCGAATGAACTTGATACTTGGTACGAAATTCAAGGTTTTCGTGAAGAAATGCAAACTTGTGATCTCTGACAAGACAAGAGATGTTCAATTTTCACACTCAATGGCAAGAGCAAGGTGTTGTACTCAAGTACCAATAATGAGCAGTAATCACATACCCTGCACTTCTCAAATGCTCCTTGCCTAACTTAAAAGCATCACCTAATAAAAGTAGCAGTAAATTTATATTAGTTTGGTAAAAGCAATATGCATATCCGTCTGAAAAAACTTAAAATAAATAAATGAGGGAACAAATAATATCTATACAAATAAATAAAACTGAAGTGTCTGTTTGTAATTTCAAATTAGCAGCTTTTTACTAAAGACATTTAAAGGTATATACGGTACTTATATCAAAAAATCAATTTTTAAAATTTTTGTCTGTCTGTCTGTCTGTTTGTTCCGGCTAATCTCGGGAACTTCTGGTCCGATTTTAAAAAATTTCACCAATGGAAAGCTACATTATCAGGGAGTAACATAAGATATATTTTATTTCCAAATTCCCACGGGAACGGGAGCTATGCAGGTAAAACTTTGACGTTGCTTACTTCCCGCCTAGTTGGCGCAAAATTATGCATTTGTTCAATAATGGAAATTTTAATAGCAATTTTCTCACATTTGTAACAAATAACTGAAACATAGTGTAATTAAGCATCCTTACAAAAAGCAATTTTTTAAATGGTTTTTTATTAAACGTCTAAAGTTTATTACGTTACGTTTGTTAAATGTCAAACTCAAACTTTGAGAAATATCGCCAAGTTGGCTAAGAAGTTCTCTATTCCGACAATCCCAGATATTTTGATGCAAATTTTCTCCCACTTTTTAAAGAGGGAGACAAAATAAAGTTTAAGGTATCCGAACACGTTCAGACTACTTTTTAACAAAATAGCATACTAAAACATTATAAATGCTCTTTTAGGACTCAATACCAATAAATATTACTATTTTACTATCAATATTTAAAATAAAATACCTGAATTTTACAAAAATCGCAATTATAAGTGAAATTTTAGCAATATTTTTGAAAGACTTCAAAGCGGTTAGAGAAAAAAGTAATAAATATATATTAGTAAAAGTATTACTAAAACAAATTAGATGCATTTATCTAGAAAATGTACTAAACTTTTAGTTTTTTATTAAAATTTGAAAATTTTAGAGCTGATTGAGTAAATATTATAAGAAATGTTACACTTTTTATGACACCATTATTTAAATAAGAAGCCATAACTCGAAAATATTCATACAATAAGAAATATTTTAGTACATTCTCTAGAAAATAACATAAATATCAGGTACAAAAAGTTTTATAGAAATGCATTCATAATATATTGAGTTATCAAACTCGACATGACAGATTTTGAGCAATTTAAATGTCCACTTCTGGTAGATCAAAACCTCATTTCCGGTTTTTCTAACTTAATAAAATTGATTGTAATGTGGCCTCTAGGTAGAGTAGAAACAAAACAAAGTATGTTTCGTAAAGTCAAAAGATAGCTCTATTCAATAAAATAAAAAACAAAAATATCTGTCTTGACTGAATTTGGTCATTTTCAACGTGTTCGGATACCTTAAGCGAATTGCGCGCGCGTGATATTGAACATTCTATGGTAATATTAATTGACAGTTTCATAAAAAGTTTTGATTACTTTAGTAGTTTTGATTAGTTTGATTAGTTTTGAAAATATTTATTACTTTGAATTTTTGGAATAAGTACAAAGAATACATGGCGGAATATATTTTGCGACGAAAAACAACCGAATATGCCTTTCAATGAACACATCTACAACGAAACGCAATAAAGGTTTTCAGAATGTTTGGGAAGAAGCTACATGATTTTGGAATGATTAGTCCTAGACGTGTCGACGGAAATATCTTTGATAACGAAATTACTTGAGAATTAAGCTACGATTTTATAGCATTGCAACATCAAGTAACAGCATTTACCCTCAATTAACTCCAGAACAAAGTGTTACGCAAAATAGAATACGGCATTGGTGCACTCTTTTTTTCTCGACGCCCTTGGAGGAATCGGAAAGACGTTTTTGCTAAAATTATTATTAATGACCATCAGAAAAACACAGAAGATAGCAGTTGCTATGACTTCTTCTGGTACAGCCGCGATTTTACTGACCAACGATCGTACTGCACATTCCGTTTTAAAATTATCGCTTAATCTTGCATTTGAAGATTCACTCATCTGAAATTTCAGAAAAAAATAGCTCTCAAGGCAGGATGCTACCACAATGTAAGCTTTTAGTATGGGATGAAAGTACGATGTCTCACAAGAAAGCTATAGAAGCGTTTAATCGGACTCTTCAGGATTTACGAGATAGTACAGATATTATAGGAGGAATGATAGCTGGGTGAATCCAAGCTTATATGGGGAAAAGTTGAGCAGTTCATTCTGAAAACGAATATGAGAGTGCATCTTCATAATGACGTAGATTCGGAACATTATGTAGAGACGTAATTGAAAATTGGTTATGGATGTTTGGACGCAAATGCTGGAGGTTATATTTTACTTCCAGAGAATTCTGTAATGTTGAAGAAAATTATGTAAATCTTATTGGGCTCAAATTTACCCGAGCTTGCAACAAAATTTAAATTGGGATCAGTGGTTGCGCGCAAGATCAATATTGGCGCCTAACAATGACATTGTCCATAAAATCAATATTGAAAATTTAAACTACGTATGGGGGAGGGGGAATTGAAGGAATATTTATCAGTGAATACAATCATGGATAAAGAACAAAGTACCTCATATCCCACGGAGTTCTTAAATTCACTTGAACTTTCGGGTGTACCCTCACATAAACTTCAATTAAAACTAAATGTAAAAGTTATGCAAAATCTTGATGCTCCTCTACGATGTAAAGGAACGAGGCCTTGGATCACAAAACTGATGCAGAATAGACTTGGTGCCAATATTTAAACACATGTCATAAAAAGGATAGTGTTATCATACCTCGAATTCCAACTATCCCCACTGACCTACCGTTTCAATTCAAACAAGTTCAATTTCCTGTTTTACTGTTGCTATTAACAAAGCTAACATTTCAGATTCTAGGGGTGCATTTGGAAAAACAATGTTTTTCCCATGGCCAACTGTATGTAGCCTGATCGGTGTGTCCAATGCCCAAATCTTCACTTATTTGCAACTGACGGAAGAACATATAATATGGTATACAGTAGCATCTTAGAATAATATTCTGTTTTGAGGTTCTTTTAAAGAGGAATTATATATTAGACGTAGATACTTTCGATTTTTAAAAGTATTAACTTTTTAAGTTATTGAATATTTATTGTTAATTATTATACTAAATTACGCTCTCAGTTTTTTAAAACTAAGCTCAATTTTAAAATTTTTAAATTTTATTGGTTCCAGTCAAGTAATGAAAAAAATTACTATACTATATTATTTACTTTCTAATGATAATGATTACGACTTTGACAGTTATTTAAAGACATCAACGTGATAATAAAACACGTGAATTAAAGGAACATCTATGGCATTTCTATCTAGATAACAGTATAAATTAATTACATTTTAAAATCGCAATTAATGCAAATCGAAAAAGCTAAGAATGATTTTATTTTGTTAGCTATTTTCTTTTAGATGAAAATGTGTTAAAATCCCTTAAAGTAAATGCGGGTTTTTAAATGGATTGATTGCATATGCAAACAGAAAAACACATATTTTTATAATAATTATTATGAAAAAAAGATTGCAATTTATGTTAATAAAAAAACGATCAGCATTTTTTTAAAGTAGTACTACCATATAGTGTCATATTTACCAAGAACTTCAAAAGATAAATTTAGTGAGACAAGCACTTTCAAAGGAATTACTTTAAGAATTTTGGAAACTTAAAATTAAGTGTATTTATTTTTCTATCTGTCTATGATTATCCACCCTACGCATAATTGCACACATATTTAGTTCTTTAAGAATAAAATAGTAACAGTCTTTTTAATAATTTGAAAGCTACAAGTTTATATATCTCTTCGAAGGGTATGGATTCTTCAAATGGAAAGAAATCGGACAGTCATAAATAATATTTTTTTTCACACAATGAAAAAACTGGAAATTTTTCTTTCTATTCTAGGTTTTCATTTCCACATTTCTTCGTGTTAATAAGATTGTGGGGTTTTTTTCACAACGAATTCAATCCCATTAAAAGAAAAGGAATAGATCGTGTATAAAAAGTTTTACTGAAAAGTTATATTATTCAATAAATATTCCGAGAACATATTTATATACTTAAAAGAAATTACCTTCCTCCGAGAAATCAATTTAAGTAAAATCAGAGCCATGAAAAAGATTCATTCACTTGGTTTTAAATTTCAGCCGTATGAACTGAAATAAAAAAAATCTGTTTTATGAAACACTTCTTTAGAGAGTGCTCAGACATCTTTCATAAGCAGTATATTATGAATTCTTGCAAAACTGCTATAGCATTTGTAATTTCTTTCATCATTTATTTTTAAATTAAAGAAAAAGTTATTTCGGCTGCTTTATTTTTAATATTTATTAAGAAACACACACACACACATACATCAGAAAATATTTTGAAACGAAAATTGTGAAAATTAATCATTTTAAAGTACACAAATAAGGTAATTATAAGATTTACTAAAATGTTCTACATTATTTTATTATATTTAACTTTTTTGAAATTTTACACTTGCTTCTTTAAAGATGAATTAGAACCTTCAGCTCTGAGTAAATATGATATGCCTTATTATTGTATAGTTTTTATGTACCGGTTCAAAGGATATTTACAGTATTTTTTACAATCATGCGTAACTTAAAATATTCTTAAATATATAAAATGTGAAATAAACTATTTTTAATGTCATTTGCATTATTCAACATAGATGCGTGATTATAAAACATGTTTTACTGGTATTACTGTAATTATTGAAGCGTATTTTACTGATTTTACTCCGTTAGTTTAATTAGCCTGAAAAATTTCATTTAAACTGTGATTTAGCAATTAAACTCTTTCAATGAAAAGCAGATTTTTATATATTTAAGCATACGTCACTTGTTGAGAATATTACTCCTCTGAAACTTATAAAAAAACCCAGGTTGAACTTTCAAACTTTTTTCACATTTGTGTAAAATATTCTATAAATTTGTTATTAATACCAAATACAACGAAAATATTTATCTTAAATAGATATATATTTATAGCAAAGGAAACTTAGAAACTAAACAAAAAGTACGAAATATATTGAATGGAAAATACCACTTAAATTATTTAAAAGTACTCCAAAATAAACTAAAACTTATAAATATTATAGCCTGTGTCGCTATATTCTAAAGGTATTCAGGAATAAAGAAAATTCATTAAACCAGACGAAATATGAAAAGAAACATATGTAAAAAAAAAGATATAAAAATAAAAACATGTTTTTAAGAAAAATTTCTTACTGAACATTAGAAATGCAATTTATAAAAAGAAAATTATATAAATGGAAAGCCATGATTTAAGCAATAATTGCTACACATTTTTAAATTAAAAAGTATACATGTAGTTTTGCTAACCAATGTATTGTTACTTGTATAAAGAAAAAATTACGTACATATGTATTGCGAAAAATATTCCTTTTAAGAAGTACGGATGCTGAATTACCATAAATGTACTAAAATAATTTGGAAATTAAGATGTCCCTTTTATCAAAAGAAAAATAGCATTTATTTTATTCATTATAATACACAAAACTAAAAATTAATTTAATTTTTTTAGGAAAGTACTTATAGTTTTAATATGGTTCAACTATTTAGGATAAACAGTACTATTGGGGAATAAATGCACAATTTTTACATAAAACAATTAGATATTCTAAATTTAAATTTAGTATTTCCTCTTTTAAACATATTTTTGTAATGTTTTCCAAAAATATTTATTTGTATTTTTTCACAGCAGTTATAATCATAAATTAAAGCGCATTTTTTTCAATGACAGGATATATATTTCACTTTAACTCTTTCAAACAAAAAAATAAAAATTTATCGGTTACAATTTCTTAAAAAATATCATGTAATACATATTTCAATTTAAGCTGCACATGTACTATAAGCTAGTAAAAGATATTCTTATTTGTATGCTTTTCCTGACAGTTTTGAAAGGATTTAGCAACAGTTTATGCGAATTTATGGTAATTTTCTTTGAAATGCTAAATTGAACAAGTGTGTCATGCAGAAACCAGCGCATTTCGAAAAATAGTGAAATATTTATGAGGTTGTTTCTGTTATTGCCTAGATAAACAATTTACTTACATCTTAGTTATTTGTAGAGAATTCTATTTAAGCGAAATGCATTTTTGATATTTCTTATCTTAAAGTGAAAGAATAAGATAACACATTAAATAAAACTCTAGAAAATATCCCACTCACATACTTATGTGTTTTACATTATTAAACTGTGTCTTACTTTGCAAGTTTATTGTTCAAATAAATCTAAATTTTCTTATTTCATAAAAAAGGACACTTGGAGGATAATTAAGATAACCTCTTAGTAAAAAGTATTACATACATAAGCATAATATTAATAAGTTATTTAAGCTCTAAAAATATTTTTGATGAATAAATATTCCTATTTTATCGTAACCTAAAGAGACCATGGTAAATCATTGCGTACCTTAAGCTAATAAAGTATAAATATACACAATTGTTGCGATTTTAAATGAGGCTAAATTTGTAGTTTTGGTAAAAAAAAATTGCTGTTCTGGAAATATTTTGCAAATCAACGTCTATTTCTGATGTTTACTAACTTCAGCTTAAATTAACTTACGGTTTCATGGGAGTGTTTAATCTTATCCTAATAATTTAAATCTCTCTCTATGTATATATATATATATATATATATATATATATATATATATATATATATAATATATATATATATATATATATATTATAAATATAATATATATATAATATATATATATATAAATATATATATATATATATATATATATATATATATATATATATATATATATATATATATAATCAAAATTTCTCTACAAGAGAGAGATGAACCACATGATCAATACACAAAAGAATATCAATTGCCAGATAACAATACAACAGAATTTAGAAGGAGATATGAAAGATTGAAACAACAGAGCAAAATACAAAAGAATGGATGCTTCAGTATTATCAACATTGCTGACTTAGGACAGCTAGTATACATAAAATTTTCTTAAAAAATCCTTCTGTATAAAAGTGGGGTTGAACATGTTTTTTGGCCAGCCAACCTTCCCCCTTTTTTGTTAATAATACCGAGCAAATACCAATTGGAAATAATGGATAGGAAATCTAAATCCATTATAAGGAAGAGGTAACTTACCCAAAAATTGCATACTGAAATGCAGAGCCCGCGCTAAATCTGAGTACAATAACCAAGTTATTGCCAGATTTTGGACCCAAATACAATTTCAAAACAAAGCAAAGGCTGAAAAATAGCACTTAGCAAAAGTATGAAAAGAATAGAAATAATAAAATAAGAAATGTAAACATACTACCATTATCTTAGAGACTCTTAATATAGTTTAAAAGTTATAATATATTCTAAAAAGTAATTTTATCTAAAAACTAGAAACTGGGGTATTTAAAACTATCTAGGAAGAATAATAAATCTATAATATAAACCTTTTAAAACTATGGAAATTTAATCCTTACTATTTAGAATTTCATTATTTAAATATCTATTAATAAAATTAATAGGGTAGTTTTGAATTAAACAGTATTTAGTAAAATGTTTATAATTTTTTATTTTTTCTGATTTATTAGAAACTAGAAATTTATTGCGTAGTGTGTAATTAAGAACAATATTTCTGAATATAGACACATGCACATTACTCTCCCAATGCGGTACTTTTATAATATTGAAATTAAAGTCTTCTCGTTTATCATAAATATTAGTAACTATTTTATAATCTTTTAATTTAATTTCTATATCAAGAAAATTTGCTTCGTATCTGTTACTATTTGTCTGTAATAAATTAAGATATTGTGGATAAAAATTAATATTAGGTATAAAGTTGTCTTGCTTGCCAAAAATGATTATATCATCTATATAACGAAAAAATAAAATTCTAAGTTGTCTGTGAAACTATTTTCAAAATAATGTAAATATAAATTGGCAAGACAGTTGCTAGCTGGGCCACCTTGTGGTAGACCCTTAATCTGTTGATAATAATTACCATTATGATAAACATAATTCTCTTTTAGAACTAACCTAAGTAGAGAACCAAATCTATCATATTTGACATTTTTAAACAAATTATCTTTATGAAATTTTACTAGTGTTTTTATCATATCATCAATATTAATTGAGTTAAAAAGATCTTCAAAATCTAAACTAAATACTGAAAATATCTTTTTATCTTTAATTTGTGCAATAAGTTCTGTACTGTTTTTAAGTATGGCTGAAGTTTTTAGATTATTTATTGTATCTTGTAACATTTCATGTAGAATTTTGCCTGATTTGCTGATATATGTATTAAAACCATTAGTAACCGTTCTAAACTTTATTGGATTTTTATGAAATTTAGGAGTAAGAAATACATGTGGAAATTTAAAATTATTATTTATTTGTATTTTTAATTGTTTATGAAAAGCCAAAATTCGATTATTTATTTCTCTATTAGAAATTGATGACCTAATAAAAGCTGTATTATTTTCAAAATGTTTGTTGAGCATTAAACTATAATAGTATTTACAAATGAAGGCAAAATTTCCAGGCACTTTATCAATATAAACTATAATAAATCTATTTTGTAATTTTTAATCTGATTTTTAATATCATTAAAAAAGATATTATTATCTGTACTAAAGTTATATTTATTAATCTGTTGTGTAATATTACATTTAAACTCTGTGAATGCCTCTATAGGCATACTATATTTAATGGCAATTTTGTATATGAATTGCTCAATATCATTATATAACTGATTTTTAATAATTTTATTATTATTGGATATCATAAGTCTAAAACCAGTACCTTTATTCATTATATTTCTAAGATTATTGTCTTTTACAATATTGAGATCACCAGTAATAACATGCTGGTGATAGTTATCTTTGAATTCTTTAAATTCATTACAATAACATATTAAATTTTCTTGCTTGATAGGTGCATTATAGTTAAAATTGATCTACCTATTTTTTTTATTATATTAAAAGCCTTTTTAATAGTGATATTATGAATTGGGAAAGTTGACATGTGTTTTTAAAAATGCTAGAAAAATTAATATTATCAAAAGATTTATTCATATATAATAATGTACAATATTCTGTTTGATATTTTTTATTTACATTGACATTTATTTTATGTTTATGCTATATATATATATATATATATATATATATATATATATATATATATATATATATATAAATATATACACTCACTTCCAAAAGTTAAGCACGAAGATGTAAAATGCAAAAAAAATCAACAAATACTGCTTTGATTGACACAAAATTTGGCAGTAAAGTAGCATATATATTTATACATAAAACGAAATTAATAATTAGGTACAAAAATGAAAACAATATTAAATTTTTGTAAGTTATCAGAGAATGTGATACTGGAGACTTAAACAGAACTATGTATAAAGTGAAAATAAACAGCATAAAATAAAAAAAATGGCATTAATAGGGTATGTGATCCCCCCTCATCTGTATGCAAAGTTTACACCTTCTGACCATGCTTTCAAATAGGTGGTCAACCACCGCAGAATTAAGCAATCGCCATTCTTCTTGTAGAGCAGTTTCTAGCTCAGTAAGAGTGGCTGGAGGTAGGAAACGTGAAGATACATTACGGCCGAGAGCATCCCAAAGATTTTCAATGGGATTAAGGTCGGGCGAATATGCTGGCCACGCCATACGCGCAATCCATTCACTCTCCAGGTAGTCATCGACGATATCAGCTCTATGGGGACGTGCGTTATCGTTCATTAAAACAAAAGTAGGGCCAACTGCTGCAGCGTACAATCTCACAATGGGTTCTAGGACTTCATCTCGATACCGGACAGCCGTCACAGAACCCCGTTTAAAGATGTGCAGGTCGGTGCGGTATCCTAATGAAATCACTGCCCACATCATAATGCTTCCGCCTCGGAATGCGTATTGTTCGGTGATGTTTTGGGGAAGATTGCGTGTTGTTTGTTTACGCCATATCCTTATACGCTTGTCATCTGGCTCCAAAGCAAATCTTGACTCATCAGTAAGCATGCCAATACCTCAATCTGACACATTCCAATAGCCATATTCCCGGTACCACTTTAATCGTGCCCCTCTTGATTGGGCGGATAGAGAAACACAAACTCGGGGTACCTGGGCATACACTCCATTCATATGTAATCTTCGACGTACAGTAGCTGCAGATATAGTCTTACCAATGGACGCTGTAACCATAGATGTCACAAGTTTGGAGATCGCTCTGCAATTCCGCTTGGATACAATAGCAATATATCGATCTTCCGCGAGGGTTGTAACCCTTGGGCGACCACCTACGGGCCTTCGGACAACTATCTGTGTGGTTTGGAATTGTTTCCATAAACGTGAAATTACAGAATATGAACGCTGAAGAAAAGAGCAACATCTGTGATCGACTGCTCTGCTTCAATGCGCCCCACGGCACGCCAGCTCTCAGAATCTTCCATTCGTTTTCTGGAAGTCATAGAAACACGTATGTCTTAAAAACAATTTGTACGAATGTTTTAAACACCTTCTATCAGGACTTACAATCAACTTCTGTAACACTTCATAAAGCTGGCTTCTAATAAGACTGCACCTTTTGCATATTTCTTGGCATGGAAGCATGATTGGCTGTTACCTAACATATTTGCATACTTCCATCTACCTCTGCAGCGAATTGCATCCTCTTCAATTCTGATTGGCTTCCGGAAATTAGCATTTCCCTCTCCATGCTTAATTTTTGGAGGTGAGTATATATATACCAAGGGACCTGAAGGGACCAATGAAAAACTTTGAATTATCAAGCAAATAGCAAAAATCTCCCAGAATTCAGGAAAAATTTTTGAAAAAGTTGAAACTAGGTAATAAAGCCACTATTGTACATATGTATGAAATTATTTTAAAGTATTTTTAAAAAGTACGTATTCTACAGTATAAATAATATACAGAAGTTAAAATTCCTGTAAGAGTAAAGATAATAATTAATGATAAGATTAATAAGATTAATAATCCCTGCTTATTTTGTGCTACCCTTAGAATTACTTTGAATTAAACTGTGATCGGGGGAACATTAAGTCTATATTTAAAATACTCTAGAGATGTAAAATAGTGAATGGGAAATTCATCAAAGTTCGTCTTGAATTCTACAAAAGTTTCCACAATTTTGTGTTTTCAAAATTATGTAAAAGAAAGTTTCTTCAAGCACTTCATTTGGATAATCAACTGAAGTCTTGAAGTACGTTTCTTGAAGTTTAAAATATTTTGTGTGTAAAGGAAGTTTCTTCAAACACTTTATTTTGATAGTCAATAGAAGTCTATATGCATGTTTCTTCGAATTCCAAAAAATGAGTTTGGTGAAAAAAACTTTTCAAACACTTCGTTTTTAAAAATCTAAGAAATTCTTCAATATTCTTGTTCTTCAAAAGTTAAAATTTTGTGCTATATGGATTGCAAGGCTTCGGGTTCTTACATTTAGTTATTTTAAGTTCGTAAAATAATAATTGTGTGGAATTGTTTAATGTTGATTTTATTATATTTTATTTGCATTCATAATTAAGTTTTTAGAAGTTAATATTGATTTGGTATACTTTGGTATGTATGAATTGTATGTATGTATATATTTTGGTATTTTGTATGCATTTCCTAAATTGCATTGATTTCCTTTGGTTGTAATTATTTAAATTGTTATATTTTGTTTACATGTAAAACTTTTTGGTAGTGTTTTTCTGAGCAAATTTTAATTTCATCTATTCTATTTGTAAAACTTTTAATGCCGTTACACGGTGGTAAAAAAGCAAATGAGACGAAAACAAGTGATGTAACAAAAATATAAAATTCTGAAAACCAAATAAATCAGCCAATTCAATTAATATCAGTTATGCAAGCAATTTCATGGCTAAAAATCTTTCAATAATAAATGTCAAGAATTTCACTTAGATGGTTTGGGGGAAATTGCAAAAATATACCTAAATATTTAAATAATAGTGACTTAACGGATTACATTAATTGTTATGACAAAATTAAGAATTGAGAGGAATTCTCGTTTCCAAACATAAAATAATTTTGCCTCTTTAATAACTAGTTTAAGTGATTTCACGCAAAAAACTTTTAATTGAAAAGAAATTGCTCAGTACTTCCATGAAAAATTAGAAATTGGCAGACAGTTAATCTTACCCGCATCTATGATATATGGATTAACAGATGTCTTACCCATTAATTCAAGACAGTTAATTTTCGTAAACCTTCCTAGTAACCCAATAACATGACTAATAACTGCAGCCTAAATTATTAAAAATTCAAAAGTTGAGAATCCTAGAAATTCTAGAACCCCAGAATTTAATGCTCCTATGAAAAACTATTAAAATTGGAAATTTAGACATTTTAGGCCCAATAAGTTTGCACAAAGCCAGTTTCCAAACCAAACTCTTAGAGCACTTAACAGAATAAAGATGAACTTTCAGAATTTCTTGCCACCTAACTCGTGTAGATTTTGTGATTGACAAGGGATACAAAGTAACATTAAGCTCAAAATTGTGCATTCAGACTATCGGCAGTAAAGTTACCCGATCTAATTCCTGTGCAACCAAACGTTGATCCTCTAACCGAAGAATCCCAAATTTGATAATTAATGGAAGTATCTGGATATTTTAATAACAAACCAAGTTGTTGTACGGACCATGTGGAGGGAAGAAATAGTGATGAATCCCCAGCTCTTTATATGTCAGTTGGAGCAAACTTTCTGCCATTAGAACTCAACCCACCTTTCACATGAGCACTTTAACTTCAACTGCGACTGACTTATTCCAAACCACGTGGACGAACGTCACTCTTTTCTGATTGACGCTTGAAATAGGATGCTTAGTCATGGCTTACTGTACAAAAAAATTTGAATAAAGTAATATAATTGAAATAAAGTATAATAAGATAATCGGCGGCACTTTTCATTGTTCCTATTAATCTCAAACACATCAACTTAGAAGTACTTCAAGTCATGATATATATGTATGTAATAATGGCGAGTGCGGTGAGTGGTTTTATACATTTATTTGTACATTTTGTGGTGATCTTATTACAGCTGTTTAAGGAAGGATGAATGGTTGGTTTCAAGACATTTTTATTTTTTCTTAAGACATGGATATTAAGCAACGCATAATTAGAAAAAAGTCACAACGTTACGGCGATTAAAAACAGTCACATAACAGTACAAAAAGCTGAAGTACTCTTGTACAAGATGAAGACACCAAGTACAAATAACACATGCACTAACGGCAGCTGCACTAACGACATGATGAAGAGAAAAATAGAGAGATAAAGAAAAAAAAAATCGGGTTTTTTAAATATGGAGGCAAACATGTGTAATATGGTGGTGTGTATAATATGTAGTAGAATTTCCTTTCAAAAGAGATCATTATATAAAAAAAATTCAAGTAAAAAAAACATACCATAATTTGTGCTAACTAAAATTTAAAACTTTGTGTCAACTCCTACAAGCACAAATGGTGTGCTGAGACATTAGTTATGCGATAAACTGAAAAACTGAGGCGCTGCTTAGATAAATTTTTTGTAACTAAATAGAATATAAGGTAGTAAGCTAAATTTAAAACTACATTTTTTAAAAAATATGTTGAAAAATGAATATATTTAGAAATAATTGTAGAAAAGTCAATATTGATATAGCAAAATTTTTTTTCCTTTAAATTACAATGGCTATTATAATTTGCACCAACTAAATACAGTATTTTCCAGTATTTTTTCTATTTAAGCCACTTTTTTTTTATAAAAAAAGAAGGTTTTTTTGAAGAAAGACATTCGCCTATATAAGGATAGTTGCATTTTTAAGGAAATGCTAATTTACAATTTAAGATAAAAACTGGAATTACCATTTAACGTTATACTGTATCTCCCATCATTATGGCTGTTTCCAAACTCATTTATCGTTCTCTTTTGAAAAACATAGCAATTTATGCGTTGCGCCTTTTAGTGTTCCTTCGTCAATTTCAGCGGCAAATATGTTTGTCTTGAGACTTTAGCGTGAAACATTTACATTTTTTCATAATATAAGCGACTGAAGGAAGGGGAAAAATCCGTTTTCATTTAGCAAATATTTAAATGTGTTGAGCAAAGAAATTCCTAAAAAAATTATATAGGGTTTATACGAAGAAGTGTGCTGATTTTTCACATTCTTCAAAAACTCAAGCTAAAATTATTAGATTTTATGCATAGAAAATATTTAAAAAATGTTTTCACCGACTATAAGATTTTAGAGTATTTTTGTAATGGAGTTAAGTTCAAAAGCCAAATTAAAGGAAATTCATTCCTCTTATTTCACATTGCGTAGAAAAGCTTTCTTTTCCTTTAAAATTTGGTTTCCTTTTTATATTTATTTTAATTTAAAAATAGTTTAATCAATGTTTATTGAACAGTTATTTAGTCTGCATATTTATTTTTTTACTGAATCAATTTCTATTTTTCCCCCTCAAGTATTAAACTCTAGAAATTTTGAAAATATCATTTGTAACCAAATAGTTTAATATTGAGTCATAAGGACAAATATAAGGTTAGAAGTAGGCTTTATATATTCTTAAAACATTAAAATAACGTTTACACTTTTCAATATTTTTAACAGAAATTAATTAGAACATCAACTAAATGCGTATATAGTTCATACATTGAGGGCTTCACTTAAATATTTTATTTAAAATAATTCGTGGATTTTTTCAAGTAATTGGAGAAAAAATCTAAAATAAAGCAACATTTACATGAAATTAAATGTCGAGTAGTACTATTTCAGAAGAACCAATTAAAAACTTTATCGCTATAGTTTTCATTAATGTATGTTTATACTGCATCAACATTTGTCTGCATTATCAATATAAGGCAATTTATTCAATATCTTAATTTAGTAATTTAGTACTTAGTAGATTAAATTTTAACAAGCACATACATAATGACGTAATTTGCGTCCAATAAGATTCCAGATTTGATCCATATATGAAGTATTAAGAGATATTGATTGCCGGGATCTCAAATAAATTCCTTATAGATTTGTTGGTTGATGCTTATGTGAGATGCGTTATATTTTCTTTCTAATAAATGGTACTAGAGACGAACTGAATGAGCAGTTGTTTTACTGGTATCTGCATCATCTTTCTCTCATATCACTTGGCCGTCAGAGTGACACTAATATATACTAAAATGTATTGTCTATGGGAGACAATGATACCCCTAAAATTTGGGCACTGAATTGCTGTGAGATAAGACATTACAACGTTGATGTGCGACCAGGCCAATTGCAGTATTATCATTTACCCATCTCGTTTGTGCCAATTTCTTACATGTCCTATTTGAGTAAAAGTGCGACTGATGGTAAAAAAAATATTTGATATTTGATCATATACACAGGTTTATCTCAACAACATTACAAGCGTTATAATATGTGTTGTTTAATCAATGACATTTTTAACGAGCGCCATACATGCTATCCACAGGCGTTTAGTCGACAGAAAAATCGTTAAAAAAAATCGTTTGAAAGGTTTTGCAAAATAAAGGTTCCGAACGTAGTCGGATACCTTAATACAGATGTCAAAGAAGCAAAGAAAAACCCTTAAAAGTATTGAATAGTTTGATAAAATGATAAAATCCCTTTACTTTTTTAAATTGTGAATTTATTACAATGGGCGCAACATACAATGTTAAAGACTTTCATTTTGTATTAATAATTTTTACTAATAATTAGCGTACTCTTTTAAAAATTTTTTTCATTTTGTTGTGTATCATTCGGGTACCTAAGAATTTGAAAAAAGAAGCTTTGAAACTTGTTTCCAAAAAATTTGACTGTTTCAGGTTATACGCTTGGTCATAATTCTGAAAATTTTTTTAATCTTACTTTTTCTGCGTAACGCAATCATGACGTCATTCATTTGAAGTTGTTTCAAATTTCCCGACTAAAAGTCGAATGTATTCTTAGAAATAAAATTATATTACTGTGCACGATAAGAAAAAAGTATTTGAAACGAAGAATTTCTTAAACATTTTGACATAATAATATTAATTTTACAAGACTAGTGGTTGACATTATATAAAATTGAAAACTTTTTGCTCTTAAGCGTTTATGAATAGATTAGTTCAAAATCATTGAGGTTTATCTTCCCCGCTTATATACTTTCTGAAATAAATTTTTATATTCTTTGAATCCATCCTGTTTTCAAAAGCTCCACACCTAGTTATCTTAGTACAAAAATTACCAAAATTAATATTTCTCCAGATTTTATTATATAAAAACTATTTGGTTTTATTTTAAAACATTTTTTTACTTAAAGAAAAGTTTGACTGTATATATAATCTTAAAAAATATTTATTGTCTGTGTTGAAATCCTGTATAGTTTAAGCGTTGGATTAATAACAAGGAGTTATATAATTCCGTATCATTTTTATAGACTAATTAACTCCTTAACTGGTTTGCCAGTACGCTGTATGGGCAGCCATACTTTCTTCTTTCTATGTTTGATTTGCCCACATTTTTAGTTCTTATAGTAATGAGTAATGTGTTCTTATAGTGAGATTAGTAATGGTAATGTTTTTAAGAGATGCGATTTGTCCATGGTACTAAAAAACTTCTCATCTGTTATTTTCTTTGTGGTGAAGGCAGAAATTTATCATTGAAGACAGCCATTTATATTCTTGTAAATATTCGATAAGGAACAGGGATTGTCAAGGCAATGTGTAATCTGTTGCTCGTGAAGAAAGGAAAAATGGAAGGATAAACCAAAATAGCCCATATTATCTATGTTCCCTTTGCAATGTAAGAGTTAGAATTACACAACGTTTTAAATTGTGTGTGTATGTATTGTGTGTACGCACTCACAGAAAGTCCTCAACCATTTGAAATGTTTTCGTAAGTATGAGATCCGTTTCTTACGATATATGAAACAGTCTTCATAGGATATGGAATGTAATTATAAAAAACAAACAATTAGGGGTATTTGGGATTCCACAATCATAAAATAAAATAATGATGTGAAAACCTTAACATTGAAAATTTCTCAAAATTATTATATTTTCGCATATGTTAGCAATAAAAAATGTGCCATTATCATGGACCATTTTGGGCAAAACAATTTACCGCTTAAGGGGTTCAATAATCCCTCCCTCACGTGTTTCCACTCCAGATCTCGTAAGACCTTATTAAACACATAAGTTTATACTAGATTCCATTTAACCAGTTAGGTTTAACATTGTGGTTTAATTTATTCATATTTTATACTATTCATATTCTAAATTCCCTATATTGGAAAAAAGGTAAAAAAAAAAAATAAAAATCGATAAATTCCGTTTCTCAACCAAGATCCAAAACAAGGATATAACTTTAATAGTATTAATTGCTTCCATTACTCGATAACCAAACCTTGTAATCATAAAGCCCTAATCCAACAAGGGTTTCATCAAATAAACTGATTGCTTGGTATGTGCAAGTCAAATCCGATTATGGATTTGAATTGAATGTCGGGAAATAACAGCCTGTGACTATTGTAATCGTATATCACTTTGCACCGATACAGAACCTTCGTACATTTCATTAAAATTATGTTGTTTCGCTTTGCCCGCTACTTGCTCGTTATTTCTACAGTGAATACTTTGGATTTATGAGTTATCATCGCAAAGGGTGAAGATGGAACCAAAATATCAGCACTCAATTTAATATATAGATTTATGTAAATTATTCAATTATATTGTTTTATAAAATGTAGTAAAATGCCGTTTTAGCATGAATAATTCAAACTGAGTTTACAAGTTTTGAAGATAAATTTTGCATTGCATAATTTTTGAACTTTCTTATTTCTTAAGAATATTTCCTCATTTGTTAAAAAAAGGAATTACATATTTTTGAATAAGGGTATATGTTTATGCATTAAAGTAGTACTAAAACCATATCTTATATTAGTTTAAAAAATTCATTTAGATATATTTAAACAAATTGTGTATGAATTACAATTAGCCTGCTGATCCTTATCTTGCATTATATAACATGCATTTTCAGATTTCATTTCTATTTTAGTGATGAAAGAGTTTCTATAACAATGCTTTTTCAATTTGTATAGCAGTTGGGTTTAAAGATAACAAATCATTTTAAAATTGAAATTGAGATAAGCTAAAAAAACATATGCATTACTGGAAATTAAGAATATTTATGCACACCCATGCATACGCACACCAACATTTATGATTGTATTTTTATGAGTTCGTAATCTTAAAAATCTTTCCCTTTACTCAATTATCATAGCAGTGAGTACTCAATATATAACATTAGTTATTTTATTTGCTGCAATAATATTTCAAGATAAAAAAAATTGTTTTGATTTTTAGATTTAAGCCTATTATTCAAAACTCAAAAAAATTTTAATAATTTCATTTGTATTATTTTTGATTTATTTTACGAAAAATTAGACTGTAAAATAGATTTAAGGCACAAAAAACATTGGTTTTATAAGATTTTTCTATGATCTAAAACGTTCAAATCTATGGATTAAAAACTTGTCAATGAAATAATGATTACTTCAATTTTATTTCATAGCAACATACAATTACATTGAATACTTCTTATTGAAGGAGTGATCTTATGATTGGAAGAATCAGATTCTTAGAGTTATATTTTATTTTTCAGAGCATAATACATGCTTAAAAAAATGGCATTTCACATAGATATGGACTTCAATATTTTAATAGTTAAACACCTAATACATAAAATATATTTTACGATATTTGCATTGAAATGGTTCAAAAAATAAATAATGTTATCTATAATTGTTTTCTGTGACAGAGTAATATTACAAATAACATTTCTTACATGAAAAGCTTGGTTTATAGCCAAAAACAGCAAATACAACCATTTAAATTTAAATAAGTTTAGCATATTTTCACAACAGTTAACACTATTTGAATTTAACCTAAAATAAAAACCTATATTTACTCGAATTCTGGGCTACTTTGTTCTTCTATTGTTTTAATTTTTATCAAGCAAAGCAAATATTGTTATGAAACAAAGAGTTTATTTTACAGATGAGAAACTCAAACGTATGTGTGCATTTTTGCACGAATATAACTTATTTACTCAAAGAATAATTGCAAAAATATGTTGAAGAATATTTTTTTGATAAACATCTATAAAAACACTTTCAAAATGTTCCTCTATTGGTTTATATTGTCTTAAAATCAGCAAGAAATTAAATTTATTTACATAAATACAGAATAAAATTAAGTAAAGAGCATTAATAAAACATTCAAATGATTTGAAATTCATTTATCATTTGAATAAAAATTGAAAGCAAACATTCTCTCTCACTTATTCAAGGAATATACATAAACAAAATTATTTGAATGTCAATAAGATGGTAGCAATAATGCAGAAAACGTAAGCGCTAAAAATAAACTGATTATTAAGACGATAAACATGCGTGCACATATTTCAACGTACTATGCGTTTTTTCTCCAAATTGGTATAATTAGCTTATTTGTAAACAACTTAATTTAATTTTTCTAAAAAAAACATTATTAATTACCTTAAAACAATTTTTTGTAATGCTGTTCATATTCTTCTAGAACTTAATTAATCGTTAAATATTATTTTGTATGCATTTTTTATACAGTCACGCAAGCAATTATTAAATACTTAAATGCAAACGCAATTTACTGTTTATCATCTCAATTACTATATATTTAAGAAACGCAATTTCCCGTTTCGTAGTAATCAATAATAATATTTATTTCTCAGATGTGTGTATTTTTCATAATTTTTTTGTGGTTACTTAAAATTATCGTACATAACAGTATTATCATCAGTGTTATAAGTTATATGTTAATGAACCTTTTAGATATTTCTCATTAACTGCCAAGTAAGTGAGAAAATTTTTTTTTTATTTTTTAAATTAAAACTAAGCTAAACTCAAGTGTTTAAACCTCCAAGAAATAACAGAAAAGGTGATATTGTGTAATATACGTAAGAAAAAACAACAACCATACCTGTTAAAAAGCAAACATCGTGTTTGCAATGATATGCGTTGAGTGTACAATCACAATTTCATGATATCATCATATATCTCAAAATTTGCACAAAAAAAGATGAGTCATATCAAAATGTTGAATAATTGTATATAATAAATGTTTGCGTAGCCCGAACAATCTCGGTAGGCCACTATCCTTCCTCTGTGGAACTCGAATACTTGATCAAAGGGTGATTGCTGCTTTCTACGAGAAATACCTGATCGTTTTTTGAAAAAAATCCCACAAGAGAAAAGCTTAATTGCCGAACTTAAAATCGTCAAAATCTCCAAGCCTTAAATAGCGCTTTGAGGTGGCTCCACAGGCGTGCGTGATGTGTATCTGCGCTGAAATTCTAATCATTTGCATATCTCTCCTCCGCTAATGCGTGTTGTAAATTCTATGTTATTTGCGTGCTTCATTCAGGGTGTTGCATTTACGGTGGCCAGCAGTGTGTGTATATATATATATATATATATATTTATATATATGGGAAAATGTGACTCATTTATTCATTCCTACACTCATCTCAAGATCTCCGATACTGTGTTTGACACGCAGCTATGATATTTGGAGGCATGTTTCTTTTGATGAAATGAAATTCGCAAATTATATGTTTTGCAGAAATGAATTCCGTATGGGCATTGATGTGGTTTGCAGAGTAAAATTCTGGTTTTTGAACTAAAAGCCTAGATATTTGAAATCTAGTAAGAATGTTCCTTTTATTGAGAAGATAATCGTTAAAATCGGATTTTGTAGAAATTGACTCGGCAGTGTCTTACGGAGGAGTAAAATAAAACATTCTTTTGTTGAAGAAGTTAAAAAGCATTCTTTTAACAACCGATCAAAATTATAGATTTTCAAAACAATGAAGAGTTTAGATAAAAATCAGTGAAAAATGATACATTGTTTCACAATCTCATGAAATTCCCAGCGATGTGGGTGAGTATAGTTGAATGTATACATAATGAATAACTGGTTTTTATGTATATTTTTAATAAAAAAAGGTTCTTTTCAATAAAGGAAATACTAAATCCCTAAACCAATGTTTATTATAATATAGACTTCACGAATATATTTTTTTCTAATTTTCAAAACATTGTTTAATACATTAGGCGACAAAAGATAAAAATCACTATCATTAATGTTAATTTAGTAAAGTTACTTTTCTTTCAGAAGATACAACGTTTTAGCTTGTAGCAATATTGTTTCCCTTCAACTTATAATATTTATGGTTATTAGCGCTTTGGCACAATGTTTCTTCTGTATTAATTCCATACATACAGAAAAAAATACGAAAATAACTGTTCTCCGGGGAGGCGTATTTATAGTACCATGCTAGTTTTAGATAAAGTAACTATTTATTCTTAAATTGTTAAGTAGAAAGATACACACACAATTAAATAATCATATGAGATTTTATTATTTTTTGTATAGTTTCAATGCATTTCAATTACAATCACACCATTCTAAAAGAAAAAAAAAAGATTATATTACCACAAAAAGTTACATACTGTACGTATTTTTATAGACAAAGTCAAATCTGTAATAAAAGTAGTTTCATTTTATAAATGTTTGTGAAAATGTACATAATGTATTTCTAGATGATTTATTTCTTGTGACTTTCTCAAAAAGTTATTTGTTTGTGAACGATCAATTTTTTTGCATACATAAATTCTTTGGAATTATATTTATTTAAACCTGCAATCAAAACTTTCTACTAATTTGTAGCTTTCTAACTAAGCTACAAAATAAGTTTTATAAGTTACTGTACTGTGTGTATTTATTAGGATTAATAGAAATATATGCATAAAAACAGTTTAAATAGAACAAGTCAAGTTGCATGCCCACATAGCAGATTTTATATGATACATCATCCTATAGAATTAATGCTATACACATTTCAAGATTGGCTCTAATAATTTAGAACACAAACTTCTGAGATATTCATAACGATATCCAACTTTTATCACATTGCCAGTCATTTTTCTCTAGGTTCGGTAGTTCATCTCATTTATTTGTTTCTACACATTTTTTTTTGCGAATATTTGCGAAAATTCCCATCAAGATAGTTACCAGATTAATACAAAACTGTCTTTTTTACTTAAAATAAATTGTAACTTGCTTACAGTTACGGCATGGAGTAAGAGCTTATTCATACACTTTAATCATTTGTAAAAAGCATTCGATTTTGTCTTCCTGTACAGAAATTCCTTTTTGGGAGTTCATCATTCTTTAAATAGCTGCTACGATTCCATATTTTTCAAATATAGAACAAACCATACATATCTGATTTAGATGGTGCGAAACTTTTTGCTTAAGATGCGGTTACATGATAAGTTCTGTAACGCCCCAAGAGTGGTATTTTCTCGCCTTATATAAATATTTCGCATTCATTGCAGATGTAATAACCTTTTCTTGAATTGGTTCAAGTTCCCGTTTTCCTGTAGTAAATCTACGTGAAACTTTCGAAAAATCAAATCTCCCACCTGTAAACAATACTTATATCTGATTGTCTGTATTTGTCTTTACGATGATACATTTACATATTTAGTACAAGAAATTTGTATGTACTTGTTTTTGCTCTACATTTGAATTCAGATATTTTTTTTTCTATTTGAAGAATGTGTGATAAGGATAACTTGCTTATTAATATCCTGGTAAGTACTCTATTAACTTATTAATCAATTTCTCAAAATTCTGCAGAAAAACCTCACAGTCACAGAAGTCACTAGAAAACAAATCAAGTCACGCAGTCAACCAATATAAATAGCAAATGAAACGCATTTTGACTTAGAAATGCTCTACTTGTAATGATTACATGATCAAACTAGTTTAAACTTATGTCGAGGTCAGCCTCTCTTGGTAAAAAAACGCAGTTATATCGTATCATAGACAAGAAACTCCTGGAAAGGGATGGATTTTATATATACATAACAAAAATGATGCTCGAAATAATCACTTAGCAAATATGTGTGTGTGCAACACAGTTTAGAATGGTCTTTTGAATGATATTATTTGATACACATGTCTATTATACCCTCTATAAAAAATTGGCTGCTATCTTCTACAAGAAGGCTTTCTCAGAAACAGTGATCATTAATTAAGTGGAAAGTAATGAAAAATAAACTGATTAATAAACCAAAAACGTCGTTATTTCCCTTGCTACTAGAAATGTTATGAACGATTCCTCATTTTAACATGAAAAAGCCTTTTGTAAATATGAAATCCTGAGTGATTGAGAGGCAGAAAGAAATGAAAATTGTTTTATTGTGAATAGTTATATGTATTTCGGCTCTTCGAAATAAGAGGAATAAGTTCATTATTGTAGCATTTTCAATAAATAAAAGAAATATTGAATTTTACTAATAGCTTCGTAAGATCCCCCCCCCTCTCTCTCTGTTATGTTTTTAAAGAAAAAATCCCAAAGAAAATTGAACAGAGAAGTAAATATACTTCAGTTTATTACATCCCCATGTCATGGATCATTAGTTTCATTGTTCTAAAAACTTGTTTGTAATTTTATTATTGACCAATAAATGGGAGACTAGAGGAAAGGCGAGACATATGAAAGAAAAAAGAATAGAAAATAAATACAAAACACAAAATTGAAATGATTCAGGATACACTCATATGCGAGATGATGCCATCCGTACTGAGTGCCGCAACAATGACAGCATTTAACACATTGGTACACGACTCGGAATTGAGTAAAAAAGACTTTGGCTTTATTGTTGATGTAGAAAATGATGTATGTGAGACAGTCTTTCTTGAATCATCTACCAAATGTATTCTGTGGGCTATAAGTCAGAATACAAGTAAAGTGAGACAGCAATACAATATGGAGTGATAAAGAGGTTAAGCATTGCAAGCTATATGCGATCACTCATTGTCCAGTTTAAATTGACTGTAGGCAATGTGCGAAAGTAAGAAACCCTATAAACTCAGGTACAGATAGATGTAGCTGATATATGTGCTAGATTCGTGTGGTAGACAGTTGTGCATGGGAAGTAAAATACCTGTAACAAATGCAATATAAATATGGTAATCCATAAAGCAACTATCTCAACGGTGTCTCCAAACTCTAATCAAACTATTGTGCTGTGTTACCTGCAGATATGTGATTCATCGTTATAAAAAATGTCGCGCCACTTAAGTATTTATTTCCCACATTCTATTCTACATTGCTAAAACCAACAAATGTGTGGTCTAGAGATAAACATATTTGCAGTAAAGAATGTCTTGAAACTATTCCATAGTGCTGCAAATGATACATGCAGAAATCTGTGCAACAAGCTTTCTTGTGACATGGTTCCTGATGCTGTAGAAGGCGATATACATTGTCATGAGGACAATATAGCTGTAAAAATAAATAGCGGTGCTGTCCATGCATATTCTCTCATATCCTCCAGCTTCCTCAATAACAGATCCCCAATATTGTTGCCCTGTACTGCTCAACACGATTACAGATTTTGAAAATTATAATCGCTTTATCATATTCTCTTTGAGTGAATATTAGCAAAACTACATATAAGTGTCAACTATGAACTTATAATAATTTAAACGTAACATAAGCTCTGTAAATTGTCCACAAGATAGAAATACTAGTAGATTGTGAATATACTAGTTTATGCCAAAGTGTAGCTGAAAGTGAAGATCTTCATTCGAAGATAAGTAATACTATTGCCATAAATATTTTTTGTCAATGTTTCGTTTTGAAAACCACTTACCCTCCCTAATTATTTAAAATACTACTTTATTTAAATTGAATAAAATATACATCAAGATTCATGCACAAACCGAAGCTAGAAATCTGCTAAATTTAAATAAAAGTAAAATGCAAATTTTGTTTCTTCAAAAACGATTTTAAAAAACTCCAGATATCTAAATTATTTTTAATACTACTGAATTAAAAAAATAGATCTCATTTTAGAATGTAAATCATAGTAAAATTCGTTTTTCTCTATAATAGAGAGGTATGTATATTATGATTTACATCTTTTTTATGAAACCTCATACAATATAATGATATTATTTAGTGCATGTGGAACTATTTTTTTAGTTTATCGATACTTTTTTTCTAAATAAATAATTTTTCCTTATCTCACGATTATGTGAATGATGTTACTGGATAGAAAATTATTTTTTCGTGACATTAAACACTGCTTTGAAACTATAAACAGCACTGTTTTTTAAAAAAATAAAGGTTTTCAATGTAAGTATGTTAAGTCGTATAAAACCCATAAAATTTACATTATCTTTATTAAATGACAGTACATTTTCATTTTTCCAAAAGTGTATTTTTAATTAGTTTTAATTAAAATACCTGATTCCAGGTATTTTTAAAGAAAGTATCCCCAAATCAAAGGAGAAATAACTTATTTTTTCTAATTTACTAAAAAATGCACATGCTATTTACAAAAAAAAAATATTTTTTCTTCGAAACAACATTATATTTTAAATGGAATGGAAGCAAATAAGTAGAGGAAAGTTAATAAGTAAACATCTAAAATTAATAATCTTAAAAACTAGTGCAACAACTTTTCTCTTTAAGACTAGATTCATTATTGTATGCCATTTCAATTTCGCGCATAATTTATAACTTAAAACGATGTTTTAAAACAAAACATACATAATTTTCCTTTGGCTTTAAAAATAAAAATTAAGGAAAAGAAGAAACTTTTAAAATATAATTCCACATTTTTTTAATGAATATTATCAGAAAGAAGCACTTAAACTTTTCTTAAAAATATTTGATTTTTGATTAAATGGAAATAGATTTGAATGTTACTTTTCTGAATAATTGTTTGAGGTATAATACCTTAAGGAATTGCATTATGAATACTTAGTCAGGGCACTACATTTGGTTTTGTTGAATTACGTTCATTAAAAAGACATTAAGACATAATAAATCTCTTTAGACCTGGTAAAAGTTTGTATGCATTATATATTCTGTCTATTTAAATTATTACTTCTTTTGGGAATGAAAAACAATGTTCGTCGAAACATGCATCTTGTATCGTTTAAAATAACTCTGGAAAATTAGTAATTTTTAATTCCTTATGTATTTTTAAAAGTATTACTTTGTGTTTGCACATATTTAAAAATTTTAGAAGATAAAAGTTTTGGAATAAAGAAGGTGAAACATTTTAATCATAATTACAGAATTCTGGAAAGATACATTTTTCTGGTGTTTTCTTTCGCTTAAAAATTTTGTAATAAAGTATTAATTAACAAGATATGATGAAAAAATATTTCCATTTCAAGTTCCAAGACAAAAGGTTATTCAAGTAATTATTTTAGGAATACGGATTATAACGTTTGTTTATGTATGAGGCGTTATAAATATATTATAAATCATATCCCATTAATTTTTAATTTTCTGTTTAGCTTGCTTTTAATATGTAGGCATTTAAAAATGGCGTATTTTAATGATATTTTAATGTGCTCATAAAAAGAGTTTGGTAAGGTGATCGGTTTCAAGAAGGCACACACAATTGCCATAAAATATAACACTGGGTAATTGAATATTTGCAGTTTGATTGAATAATAATTTTAAAAATAAATGGGAAAAAACCTAAATATATATCTTAAAGCAGAGTCATTAGGAACGTATATTTAACAACTTTTTTCATTTGTATATAAAAAAAACATACGGACGCTTTTAAATGACATGTTGCTACATATTTTGGATTACTCATATTTTTACATAAAAAAATTCCAAACTCTCATGAAAAAAATTATAAATTTTTAAAACTTGATTTAAACCAAATTACCTCTGGGGTGGTTTTGGTGCTGCAACAAATTTTAAAGAACATCCACAACCTGGTCTAGACAAATGATTCACTCTGTTAAAGAAAATATTCTTCAAAGCAGAAACTTACATTATCGATTGGAGTTGCAGAAGTGTATCTTAAAAACCCATTTTCCTAAAAATATTTGAACTTCAAGATTTAGAATAAACTGAAACGTTTAAATAGACCTCTCCAGATCACAATTACACAGTGAACACTAATCTGAGCATTTTAAGTGATGTTTTTAATAGAAGAAAAATTAATTCATATAAAAAAGAATGAAAGCTATAGTAATTCAAATCAAATCTGTTGTTACTTACCCCACACAATCAAAAGTAACATCAGATCAAGGCTCTCAAAATTCATCTTAACAGGATTAAGTCTGTCGTTTTGTTATAGCAGTGAGTTTCAATCTTCTTTTTTTTGAGGCACACCATTTAATAATTTTAAAATTTAGCGCGCTAACAATAAAACTAGTTTACAAGAAGTTTACTTATCTGTAATACCAATGTGAAATAGCTTATGATAAAAGTTTTCAACGTTACATGAAAAAATATGTATGAAAAAGACAACAAAATTTTTATTGAATAATTAATTACAAGTTAATTGTAAGAATAAGGATAAGAATAACACGAAAAAATAAGTTAAATATACCACGAATATCCTTAGTTTATTTCTATGAAACTGCAAAACCATTGGGTGTCAAGTTTTATATGTTCCCTTCAAAATATAGTCAATAATTTTTTTAAAAAAATATAACGTCGCACTTCAAGAATTTTGCTTTAAACTACAGCATTACAGCACAGTGGATGAGAATCACTGGGTTAAAACTTTGAACACCATGAAGGTATGACAATAGGTTTTCACTCCATTCCAATCCAACTTTTAGGGAAAACACTTCGAAAGATCGTGGATTTTCCACCCTTCTACCACAAACCTTTCGAGAGAATTTTCGGATCACCGAATATTTAGCATCTCTTTCCACACTACAACGACACTATTCACTTACAAATACCCCTACATTCTCCAAGAATTGAACCCAGACTCATTATGATAACAGTCAGCGTCTTTAAACACTATCCTGTCTGAGTAGCAATCCAATTTTTATGAGAGGTAATGCGAGACTAACGTTATTTTTTTTTTCAAAAATAGCGTTTAATAGCTTATAAATAGAAATAAACTCTTTAAATGCTTTGTTAACTCATATGTTTTATTGTTAAGTTCTAGTCTTAATTTTTCAACGATATTTTAATATTACGTTCTAAAAAATTGTTTTAACACGAATGTTCAATATTAGAGTTAAATTATTGTCATATTGCGTTATAAAAGAATAAACATATTTGGATTAAGGTAGAAAAATACATGTATTTGACATTGATCTCAGATAAAATAACACAGTTGGAAATTTCTTACTCGTAAAGTTTATAATTTATTTTGTCTTTTATGAATATTTACAAATTAGCAATAGAAGTGCAATAAAAAATTTTATTTTTTACTTTTTTTCTAATTTTTTTGCTTGATCATTGTGAATTAAAATCACTTGTTTTGCAGTAACTAATAAAAGTTAATGACAATGTGTTCACTTTTTTTCTTTGAAACTGAAAGCTATTTTCAATATATAATTATTTTTTATGACATAAAGAGTTTAAAATTTAATGCTTTTTCTTACAAAATTCTAGGTATTTTGTCAGTTGCAAATTAAATTTTAAGATTAATTTTAAGAAGAGTATACAATGAAATTGCTGTGTTGATTTGTTTCCTTCTTGTGTATGTTTTGAAAGAATAATTTAGATCGCTGCAATGTTTATTTGAAACTGTATTCTTATTTTTTAAAATTTAATTACTTTAAAATGGGATAAATAACTTTTATTGATAATGAAAGAGAAATCTGTGCTTATTATTCGCCCATAATGAGAAGGCTTTTAAACATGTAATTTCAATTATTCGGTTTATTAAACTTACAGAAAGAATCGCATATACTACAAAAGTGTTGAATAATGTAGAAAAACCTTTTTGTGTGCTTTGGTTATATAATAAAATAAAGAAGGATATTTACCTAAAAAGGCATTTCTATAATATTACTGTTCTTTTTCTGTATCATTTACCTGAGAGTAGCAATCGCATTAATTTCCAGTAAGACTTTGCCTTGCTGAAATTCCCCAGGTATTGGTTTTGATACAGTAAAATATATTCTTCATTTACAATTCATTTTTCATTTTTGGTATGGATATTAAAGTACTAATGTAAAATTAGTTTTGCAGATTAGGAAACATTTTCGTGTTTTCCCTACGAAATTAATACCCTGAAATATCACCACAATTAATATCAATTTTCCAGCAAACCTTGGACAGCTCTGAATTGAATCGATGATTTGTTTAATACGATCCAGTTCACGAGAGAAATTAAAAGTTACAAGCAAGATTATAGATTTTTGTTGGAATTAATAATTTTGACGAAACAGTGATGTATAGACATGTGCAAAAATTGAAAAATGCAATGACTTGGAAATTCTCACTTCTATTAATTCACATGCATTACTGTATTTGTAATGGAAGAGTATAACTTTTCGTACAAAGAGTATCACTTAAAAGCTTGATCTGAAATAACTGAATATCTTCTACAGGATTTCATTTTCCTAAAAGTATAAAATATTCAAAGGTTGTTAGAAAAAATAAAGTTTTCAAATTAATTTCGAAGTTATCAATATTTCTTATATTATTTTGCTTCCTAAGCAACTGCTTTCATCTGTTACAAAATGGTTTTTCCAAACAGCATAATTTTAAGTACCATTTAATTTTAAATTTCCTTCTTATTCAAAAGCTATTATAAGCAAAGTGGCTTGGATTTTAAAAATTTGGAAAACAAGAAATTGTACATTTTTTTATAATAATGATCGATTTTATTTTATTTCCTATCTTTTAGGCTGGTGGAATACTACTAATAAAATTAAGGGAATGCATTCCGAAAAGTTAACACTTAAATTAAGCGAAATTCCTGAAATGTGGAGTGATTTTTGATTTTCGATCTAGTTATCAGATTTTGATATTTTTTATGTTACCCATGACAATTAAATGAACAGGTTTGAAAATGATATATATTATAAAGCAGACATTAAAATGAATAAATTTTTACATAAGAATGAGAAGCAAGCTGAATTCTTAACAAGACAATCAACCATCATGTTCACATTGATAAAATAAACCTGTTTAAGTACTGCAGATTAAAGTTAAAGAAAATAATTCTTAATTTCATTTTTAATAGAAAATAAAGTGAAAAATTTAACGAAAAACATAAAGGTAATACGTTTTTATGTTCTAAAAGTTTATTACTAAGGGGTTTCTCAAGTCTTATTGTTATCGAAAAGCTGAATATAAAACCTGAATATGTACTGGATTGTTCAATAATTGTTTGTCAAAAAAGTATTGCTATTTTGCACCAAGTTTCAAAGCAAAAGGTATAGTTTTCTGGCGCACATCTCTATCGCATTTTTCATTTACAGACAGACATTCTAACTATATATTATATTATAGCACACTTTGAAAAATAAGCATTGTGACACATTTATAAAAACACATTTATGTAGGTGTTATTGTCCATTATCTGTTCAAACTATTCTGCCTTTTAATGCAAATCGATTTGTAATCTGAGAAATGAACAAATTTTTTGCATCTGTTTAAATAAACAATCAGCTGTAATTTTGAATGCATTTAAAAATAATTTTTCTTGCTTTAATACAAAATTCAATAAATGTGTACTGTTACGTCATCTACAAAAATGTGAATGTACGTGATCTCTGATTAACATCAGTTTATCGTGCATGCACAACTTAAGGATTTTTCTTTTTGTTTCTTTAACTTTTTCATTTTTCCAGAGTTTCTTAATTATTTTCCAATTTTGAACACCATGGTATCATGTATATAAAGTTAGGGGAAAATGGAGACCGATAATAATCTGCTAATTTTGAAAAGTACGTTGGTTGAAGAGTGCTTCCTGAGAACTAATATTATCATATTGGTAAAATGCATTGGACATCCCACTCGAATGAAAATTAGTGTCACCAACTGTGACATATTTTCTTCAATGTCAGCAGTCACAGTGCTTCATTGCAATCAAGATGTAATCGTAAGCTGTGGTGTAGTCACCAGCAAGAGCGTTCTTTATATATGTCGCCACATTCGATTTGTAACCAATCAGAGGTACATTCGTACAAGGCGATTGTAATTAGATAAAATAAAAGGATATTTTTTTTTCATTTGAGAACTTGATTCTAAGATATTCTTTCGTCACCGTCACTCTAGTCTAACTCTATTGAAAATAGAATTGTTGTAGAGTCAATGAGAATTTTTTTAACGGAAGACATGAGTGAAAACCATTTGTAACCAATTGACAGACCAATAGTCTCGATTTAGGAAGATAAAAGGTGCATACTAATATCTATTGGCTTGCAAAGCCTTCGACATTTATCAGCGTTTGCATCAATACACGGTTCATGATTTACTCTAACTACACAGGGAATCTTCTGTCAGAACATATTTTCGTGTTCCAAATATTTTTGCCACAATCACAGCATCATGGGAGTATCTAGATTGTTATCAGCTGACAACTGATGTGTAAACCAACCTGCATTTATCTGTCACATCCTCAAGATCCTCGTAAAATCATTTAAGTGCCGGGATTCCCTATGTTATCGGCAATCTGGCTTTATCCATGGTTTCACGGGCCATATGAAACTAGAAATTTCATGTTAATTTCCCTAGTAGAAATGAAGATCCTGAAATTGTGCCATTTCCACGGGTTCCTTCCATTGTATTCTACTCAATGCATGCTGGAGAGTATCGTATTTCAAATTATTCGCTTTACAAGAATGGGTGAAGCAAGATTAGAATATAGATAATTTTGTAATAGCTTCTTCTTGGTGTTGCATTATCAATATCACGTGGTTTAGTTTGCGACATACATTAAATTTTGCTTTGATCAAAAACATTCTGTTTCTTGAGCAATATTTTTTAAAAAATAGCTCTTTTCCATTAATAGAAATACACAAATTGATAAATAATTATATTTTTGAAAACTTCTTCTGATTTAAGTGCTTGTTTTTCTATCTGACATGTATGTCAACAAAAATAAATAGTACATTCACTTTCATTTGAGATTGGCTTTGTTAACATATTTATTATCATTTTTATGAATTTCCAGTTCCTTACTAATGTTTATTTATGTATTTTTCAGGTTGAAGCATTGTAACAAAAATTTTAATTATATTTACATCTTATTATCTATTTTTCGTTTATTTAGATAAAAAAATTAATTTTAGCATGTCTATCTGAATGCGCTGTGGAGGAATTTTTGCAATACTCCGTTTTGTTTCAAGTTTCTTTTGCAGATTAAAAAAAATAAATTTTGTTTTTTTTATAATCATTAATTAAAAGGCTAAAAATAGCAATATATCATTGAATTCATAAATGCAAATTTTATACTGCTATTGTTTTTATGAATAAATTGGACTATTCTACTTTTCTTTCATTTAATGTAATATATCTTTTAAAAATAATTTGAAAAAATCTGAAAGACATCAGTGTGACAAATTTTATTTAAGAATTCTAAGCCCAAGTTAATTACACGGAAATGAAGTAGACCGAGAACAGGTAAAAAAAATGAAAACTCTATTCGTTCTTTTCAAAAGAAAAAAGGAAATAAAAAACATACTCATTTATATCGTACGATTGGTTAAGTAAAAACATGTAGACTGCCTTTTTTAAAGATATAAATAATTTATTTATGTATAATTGTGTATTTCAATGTTTGCCAGTAAGCGATTCCTAAAAATAGGGAAGCCATTATTAAGAGAATTAAAACTTTTTTTTCTGAGATTTCTTAAAAATAAAAATAGAAAAGGGGAATTTATAAATATAGAAAGTAATTGCATTTTTCAATATTGAAACAGATGTAAAAATGTCTTGAAACAGATGTCTTAAATTAAGAAAAAAGCGTGAAGAAAAATATTTTCTCTCTTATTTCATTTTTCATTATAACAGATAAAGTTTCTGATTACTTAGAATCAACAAGAGTCGAAGAAATATATTCTTTATAATAGATAAATGTGAAACTGTAAACAAAACCCTTGACCCTTTTGTTCAGTAACACTTTGAATATAAATTTATAAGCAATAGTTGAAATATATATTAAGCTTATCATCATCAGTAATTGTATAGCTATTTAAAGGGAGAAGTATATTCATTTTTTAATATATTTTAAAAGAGTATATTAAAATGTATCAATATATATATATATATATACAGAACCCTTCTAATTTGTGAGTCATTGTTGATTCTAGTATCAGGAAACATATCTAATGCTGTTCAAAATATTTTTCTCGTTAAGTAATTTGGACAAATAAGTTTAAACTATATTTATATGCCTATATAAATAAATACTTTGATTTTTAATATATATTTTAATGTGATAAAATATTATGATTTTTTGTTGTTTTTTACATTCTAAAGTAAATAGAGAAGGTTAGAGTTAAGAAAGCTTTTAAGATCGAACAAATATAACTTCCATGTTAAATATCATAGTATTTAAATTAATTAATAGTAAGTAATAATTATAGAGCAGTTACGGATATTGCAACACGAAACTTAATTAGGGATAGTATGTACGCCCTTGCATTCTGTAATGCATGCAATTTCACACAATTTGTAAGATACTATTTTAAGCAATACAAATTAAATCACAATTTATTTTCGCTACGCCTTTTACATGTATAAATATTTTATTTTCTGATATATTGATTTCATTAATAACACATTAATTACGAATTTTTTTCTATAATTGGAATATATCTGCTATTCTTTAAAATTTCTGACACATTATATAATTGTATTTTATATGGTTTTTCATAAATTTTATATAAAATTTAGCGAATATAATAATTGTTTTTTACAACTTATGATCCAGAAATACTTATGACCAGGAAATACAAATAAAACTCATCAATTCTGGAAAAAAATGTGAATTTAAGCTAATGCAGTTTTAATTTCATAATTTATTAAAAAAAATTGTAAAACAATTGCCTAATTTTTGTTAAAAAATGAAAAAATCATAAAATATTGCTTATTAATATTAACTTTTAAAATGCCTTCGGATAAGAATTTATTTATATCAAACAAGTACCAAAATGCTTCAAACCCCTAAAGCTCATATATTTTTTGTAGACATGTTCTTTTAAAAAAGTAAGGAATGAAAGCATCTGAAATATGTTACTCTAAATACTTTACTCTGAAACCAGTAAGTTACTGGTTTCATGTTTGACGCAGAACCCGTGGCAAATATTTTCCTCTGATCCTGTCAAATATTCGACATCGGCATTTCGAGAATATAAATTTATGTCTGGGATACTCAACTTCAGGGAAAAAGAAAATCTCACATGATAAAAGACTTGAAACATGTTTGAAACGAACAGAGTATAAAAAATAAGTCTTTTAAGCTCCATCCATACGTTTTCCGGTGACTCGTAAAGGATAATATACTTAGACCCAGGGTTAACAAATAGAGATGTGAAGAGTGATAGAAGAAAAATATCGAAGCTGAACCAAATCTCTAAAGACGTTCAAAGAAAGTGAAAATAAATGTTTGTGAGGAAAGGCTGTTTGTTGAGATAATCTGAAATGAACAAAAACAGTATATATTTCAGAAGTAATTAATAATAGCTAGTAATAAATATTTCTTATAGCACAAAAAGCATACTTAAATTTGTAAATAATAACAGTAAAAATCATACAGCTATATGTGGGACTACTATTTGCTGTGTAATTGTTATGAAGTTAATTATTGAGTGAAAGTAGAAAGTATTGGAAATTTATAACAATATTTGGGACAATATTAATAAATTTCTTTACGTGTACATTTGCATTAAGCTTAATATTAGTTTCAATTAACTTACACAATTTTATATATTTTACTTGATTCATTTAGTAATTATAAATGTCACGTTGACATGTATCCTGTTTCAATAAATATTTGATACATTTATTTCATAATGTATGTAATAAACATAATATAGTTATTATAATTGATACACTATGCTTTATTTATACACTTTCTACGTTATGAATTTTTTAAAAATGTAATGTATTGTATTCGTATTTTTTTATGTTTCGCATATTGCTGATTACATTAAAGACATTATTTAGAGTTCCTAATTTTGACATATGTTGCATGGCTATTTCAATTCTTGATAGCTTATATACAATAGTAAGTAGTTTATTTTTAGAATATATTGCTTTATATTTTTGACAAATTTGTCTTTTACATTTATTAGAAGTTTTACTTATGTAAATTGAAGGTAAACAGCCTTTTTGTTCTAGTAATATTCGCACCTCAATTTATCAAAATGTCATACATAATTTACATATAAGTAAGTGATATTCTAGTTACAGATCATATAGAAAAACTCAATTATTAAAAATATATATATAAATACTGCTTATAACATGATTTCCCTGCTAACTTTCTGTATAATAATACTTATTAAAAACATGTAAGTAATAGATTATCATGAATTTATAACTTTTTAACTTTATTTTTTTTCTATTTTTTCTCTTCTTAAATAATTTTATTCTCAATTAAAGGTAGAGTGGAGTTTCAAAATCAATTTTTTTAATTACCAATGAATTTTTTTTTAATTTGCAGGAAATGTGTAATATGTTACCAAATAAAAATGTGCAAATTTTAGTCAAAATGTTTTTATTGGTTTCTGAGATATTAATTTTTTTAATTTTAATTGTACCGAATAATTAACATATTTCAAAATGCTCCATGCGCAACCAGATTCAGTCTACGCAGCCAATATTCTCTCATAATGTTCATTTTTTACATATAAATAAAACTTAGTGAAATTTTCTTCATATTTCTCTTTTAAAAATATTAAAAAATTATTCATGTTGAAAATTTTAGTTTTTTCCTTAAAAACTAACTAAAATGTTTATATTCTCTGGTTTTTATTATTTCCCCTTCACTTAAAAAAAATTCACTAGCATATATTTATACACCTAAAGAGAATATTTGTGCAAATTTTCACTGCAATTGGGAAAAATGTGTTGCGCAGGGAACATTTTAAAGTTATTGAATTGATAAAAATTATAATTCCCTTAAATAAAGGTTTTAATAAGAATGATGATTATAAGTCTTCAATCACATTTGATAAAAGAAATTATTACTATAATTAAGCTGATACGATATTGTTTACAACTTATATACTGATTTTCTTTATGTCATCGTTATAAGTATACCTAATTTTCAGCAATAAACAAATTTTCAGTAGGAAATGAAAAATTTAATATTTTGATGTTATCAATGGAAATATGACTGAAAATGTATTTTAGAGTCAAGCAAACTCTAGAACTTTTTATACAACATATCTAAATGTAAAATAATATAAATAATAAAATATGTCTGCTTAATCACAGGATTACTACTATTATTTATGAATAACTTACCATAATACCATGATTTCAACTTATAACATCCAAATAAATATTTAAAAAAAACAGGTTATACTATAATTGTCCAGCCCCATAACTGAGCTCATTCTTTTCCCTATTTTTGTCATTTTTTTATATTTTTGATTTTTTTTCGCTTTTTTATATTGTTCTGAAGCTTTTCGCTTTCTTTGTGACAACCTTCGGTTATGGCGTCTATTGGCAATTTGGATTGCAGCGTCTACCATTTCACTATTGTTCAATTTTAATGTTTCCACATAGCCAATATTTACTTTGCTGACCACTGCTGTTACAGAAAGATCAATTCGTTTCTTTGAAACAAACACATCTTTGGGGCATTTCCTCCAAATACAACTGTGTATGCTCTCATTGGCATTTTAGGTTTTGCCGGAAACACAGCGAAGAAGAATTTCATTTGAGGCAAGGCGCTGGTACACTGGCATAATTTTAGCAACTACTTCTTCTGACAGTTTTGTTTTCATGCTTTTATGACTACCTGGTACTTTATTATCTACCTTAGCTCTATTATAAAAGCACCAGAATAGCTTTCCTTCAGTTCATTTGCTGTGCATTGGCTTGACATCAGTCGGCATACAATGATAAAGAGTTGCTAAAATTGACTTCTTCGTCCTATCATTTTCTGGAACATTGTCGACAATGGCTTTCTTGTAAAAGTTCTGTAATTTTGTTATTGTTGCATCAGTCAAACTACATTGTTTACGCCCACCTAATGTCACACCTTTCACACGTCACTCTTTCACTTTATTCCGGAGTGCTGTTTTCAAACGTTTGGCTACGTGGTTAACACACTCTTCTTTTTTAATAACAACATCATCTTCATACACTTTTTTTCATTCAGGTGTTGGTGTGTTTGTGCATCACCGTCACAAAGAATAGTGGTATAACGCATTTCTCAGTCAGATAATGACCGGTTCCACAAAATGTAGGCAGCATGCTATTCCATACTACCCGAGGAACCGTCAAAGTTTTTCTGGTATTTTTCTGAATGCCCTGATTTCCAAATCTGAAACTCGGGTCTCGCTTCACCCAAATCTTTTGCAGCCATACTGCATTCATGGCAATACTTTGACAAAACCTCAAAGTCAACAACGAGATTTGTCATTACATCAATGACAATACCGATGCCATATAGGGACGTATGGCCTCTTTTATGCCACGTTCCATCGTATGATACAGTTATATCAATAATATTGTTCTGAACAAGATCAGGATGAATATAAATTTGTTTGTCTCACGTGGTATCTTGAGATTTGTAACATTTCAGCTTTCGCCTTTTCATTTTTGTTACATAAGTTTTTTAAGCATTTCGAAAATGTTTTATGATCCCTACATGGTGTACCTAAAATTGATGAGAAAGTTTCTAAGGCTGCGTGACTCCTTCCTATAGCCAAGAATGCGGATGCAAGTTTTGTGTTGATATCAAATTTACTGCAGGGTTTTTCTCGTTGACTTGTGAAGGCATGTCCATAGGATTTTTTACATTTTTCGCAAACAAGTTCCATTTTGGTGGAGAAACCGTACGAATTGTGCGTTAAAATCTTCAACGAGAACTGGTTGCAATCACTACATGGAACATTATGTAACAATGACGTCCACATTGAATTATTGATGACATGATATTCATTTGATTCAGAATTCACATCACTGGTACTCATACCTGATGTACCAGGAACAGAGCTTCTGTTGAAATTTCATCACATTTACTATCAGATGATGGACTACATGCAGAAGATTTTCCTTTTTCTAAATTTCTTGTGCAGACAGCTCTGCGTTTGCTTGGTCGCCCTTTCGGCTTTCGATATTTTGAACTTATACTGTGCATTATCACAAAACAAAATAATCTGTGATAATTTTGCTGAAAAGAATAGAAAATATATAAAATATTAAAAGATAATGGCAATATAGAGCTTTAGTTCTGAAAATAACTGTTTCTTGTTTATATAACGAAACTCAAAAAAGCTGTATTCGCAACAAAGTTGGGAAGACAATGTAAGCAAAAGTTTTATACCACACAGTTTGAGTTACAGTTATTTTCATGTTGCCAAATTTTAGAAAAAATATATAATTCATATATAGAGTAAAAAAAGTAACACATATCGTAAATGAAAGTATCGCTAAAATGACAAAAAAATACAATACAGAAGTGTAATTCTTCAGCTGATGCAAACAGGGGTGTTTGACAGATGTAAGCAAAAGGGCATGGTGGTCAAACAGGTGTTCGAATTCAAAAGAGCATAACTTCTATAAAAATGATCGGAATTGAAAAATTCTTCTTGCATTCAGTAGCAGTGATTGTAAGCATTAATAATATGCTAAAAGTGAAAAATCGAAAATTTGATCGATTTTCACCAATTTGAAACTCCACTGTAGCCTTATGATACCACTACAGATTGATTCACCTGACTATGCGCGCTTCTGGTATAAGTAAGTTTGCTTCTTCTCCAGCTTAAATCCGGAGGTACAGAGAGTGCCGCTGGTATCTATATATCTGTCCGTTCCGGATACCATAATTTTCAACAAGTATGGACATATTCACTCGACGCATATTTAGCCCTCTCTTTTTACCACGGATCGTATACATACTGACCTAGCAAATAAACTAAAACATGGATGATGCATGTTAGTATTTAGTGAGATATGATCGTTTACTCATGGTTGTTGATAAAGTTCATTTACGCTCTGTATTTTGTACGATTTCCAATAGAGAATAAATGCTACAAAGCGCGCAGATATTTATTGAAAGTGTTTGTAAAGGTACAGTTTATAACATAACATGCAGAAAATGGTTCGAAAAATTTCAAGTAGGTAATTTCCACCTTTCTGATAAGCCGCGCTCTGGGCGACCATCTTTGATCAACGACGATACTATCAAGATCACGTTAGAGAAAAAAATCCTTTTTTAACAACATCTGAGATTGCGGATAGGCTTGATTCAGCTCAACAAACCATTTCGGATCATATTCGGAAACTAGGGTTTGTGTGGCAGTATTCGATATAGGTACCACACAAGTTAAGTGAGCAGAATTTGAATGATCGAAACACACACACATACACACACATCATATGTATATATCTGCTTGCACGCAACAAAATCGAACCTTTCTTGGACAGGCTCATGACAGGGGATGAAAAATGGATTACCTATGAATTCATCATAAGGTAAAGGGGCACATTGTAAACCCGGAAAACCTGCCCTCTCCACCTCTAAGGAGAAGTTAAGCCTAAACAAGAGAATGTAGTCTATATGGTGGGACATTCGAAGACCAATATATTTTGAGCTGTTGAATCCAAACGAAAGGCAAATTCGGAGATGTACTGTCAGCAATCGGTCAAATTACAAACAGCATTCCAAGAAAAGAGGCTGGCGATGTTCAATAGGAAGGACATCATGCTGCTTCATAAAAATGCCAGGTCACATGCTGCTTCGGGGAGTCGCAGAGCTAGGTTGGGAAATTCTGTTGCATCCAACATACTTCTCGGACCTAGCACCTTCCGATTATCCCTTGATTCTGTAATTACAAAAAATTTTGCGTGGAAAAAAATTCAAAAACGAAGATATTAGACAAGCATTGGTTTAATTTTTGGCCTCTAGAGAAAAGACATTTCTTAAAAATAGGATGTACAACTTGCAAGAAGTCATAAATAATGATGGCAATTATATTATTTAATAAAGTTTATTTAAGGTATGAAACATTTATTCCTGTGTTTTGTTCTAAAAACGGACAGAACAATCTGGTATATCTAATATATATATATATATATATATATATATTGTGTGTGTGTGTGTGTGTGTGTGTGTGTACATTCGCCTAATTTAATGTGTCACGTATCTTAAGAAATATTAAAAAATAAAGACTTAAAATTATATTATTTCAGAATTGAGACAAGAGTCCGCATCATCATTATTGATGTAAACGTGATAACTAAGACTAGAATAATTCGAATCCATAAAACATATAAGAATCTCAAGGCATTAAACAAGTGCAGAATAGTCTGATTCATAATATATAAGTTTAAATTGTGAATTACATATAAGTTAAACTGAAATTCAAATTAATTGCTTAGCTTTGAATCCAACGACGCTGTGTCATTTTCTTAGATGAACCATTATCACAGAATTCAACAGACTAAAAAAGATGAAAACATTAAAGTACCTCAAATAAATATAAGCTTCTTCATAGATTGATTCAATTAAAACAGTAAAAAGAAAAACGAGCATTTTACTTGATCAAATTGGGTGAATACAAATTGCTTCAAGATTTTATTACATGCTTAATTGAAACCTATGTAAAGACATCTCTGTCGTTAAATATTGACCTCTCTTTGATTTGACGGAAAGATGAAAAACATTCATTTCTCAGTTTATTTAAATACACTTAATCAAACCGAAGTCAAAATTAATCTATTTACGTTTCCATTTGAAATGTTTCCATTTAATTAATCGAGATATATTTCTGGTTAATTATAAGACATTCTTTTTTTAAATGTTATATTAAATTACTTATTAGTTTTATCTGCATATATTTTTTTAATATTTCAAAATTTTAAAAACTAGTTATTATAGAAGTAAATTATTAAATTTTATTAATAATGAGAAGTAACTTTTATAAGACTTATAAAAACCTAATTTGTTTGTAACACAATATATTTTTTTTTACTTCGAGAATAAAATAGGTTTTTAATATCCAAATATTGTTCAAAATTAGAATGGACAACAAGATTAATTTCTTTTCTAATATTTGTTTATAAATAGTACAGTATGTCATTTTATATATGTTATTAAACATCATCACTTATAAAGAGTACCCCATTTATATAATTTTGAATTTAAAGTACTAGTATTGTACACACAGTTAATTTGTTGAACATACACAAGCTGATCTTATACGCATCATACACACGTTAAAAATATTAACCACTCTTTCATCATATTGAGGATTCCATTTAAAAATATTAAAATAATTATTCCATCTTCAAAGAACTTGTCTACACGCTTCATTTTGATATAACCTATTTCCTGAATTTCGTCAACACTAAGTGACAGTACTGCTGAGAAAAATAAATTGAAAGAAGCCCTCTGGTTAATTCAGATATAAATTTACCAACATTTTTTTTAGATTTTAGCCAAAAAAAAATTTTTGGAGGTGTACATGCTAATATATTCTTATATGTGCACTGTCTTTGTGATGAAATCGATAGAATATTACTTAATTTTACAATCTATACATAAAATGTTTTTTAAAAAAAATTAAATGAGATTAGAATAGAAACCTGTATATTTGAAACGTAAGCTTCGTTAAACATAGTTAAATCAGCATTCCATTTAAATCTTTTCAGTGACAAAAAATAATATAAATTTACTCTAATAATCTTTAATGTTAAATGATATAGAGAGTTACAAGACAATAAAAAAAATTCAATGGAATACGTGTAATTATATAAAAATCAGTTATGTTTTAATTGTACAATATTAATAAATATATATATATATATATATATATAATTCAGTTCAATTCAAATAAGTGCATAAAAAACAATAATGTTTATATTTCTCCTTTTTTATTATATTTCTCTATACTTATGGTTTGTTCATCTCATATCTATCTGTAAATAAATTATTAAATTTTGAAATAATTGAGAAAATATTAACAAATAGAGAACATTAAAAACGCATTTACAAAATATTCAAATTTTATTTCAGTTTGCATCTTTGATGAGTTCCAAACCATTCCGCTTAATACATCACTTTAATCTAGTTTAAGTGTTTTTTATTGATTCCTTTTCTGAAAAAGATCTATCGTTTGAGCTCGCAGCATTTAGTTGCGGTTGCAGTGAATGAAAATTTCGAGAGGAAAAACAAAAGGAAGGAAGTGCTACTTCTGCGGAATAATAAACAGACAGTTGAAGCTCGCCTTGGTAATGGATGAGACGTAAGCATAACGGAATTTGGAAAACCACACAGCTCATTTTTTTCTGCAATCGTAGCCATTTTGTTCTTCAGCCATTTATTTTAACGTGTTTGCTGAGATTTAGCAAACGATGAGAGATACATTAAAGGACCCATCAAAGTAAAAGTGATAACGTTTATCTTTTCTTTTCTGCTTATAAAGTTATGCGACTTCATTGCCTTAGTTCCAGAAGAATTTGCTGGGTAGAGAATCATTATTGTTTGTGTGTTTCCTCATGTATTGATTAAATATTGTTAAATATACAGCAGGGACAATTTAATGAAAATGCAAAAGCGAAGAAGTAATCCGAAAACGTCTTAGGTTTATCTGCTTTACATTATTATAAAATTGTATACTATTGTTAATTTACTTCTTATGTGGTTCAAATAATCTGTATTAATAAACTAATAATGTGCATTAAAATTCAGTATGATGTGTGGAATTCACTATGAGCACTTAAAACTATTGTAACACTTAAACATGTTCGAATGATTTAATAATTTGAAATGTGATATGCACATACACTGTATAAGACACATTTTTCTGAACAACTTTAATGATTTAACAACATAATTTAAAGCAAAATAAAGGAAATAAAAGAAAATAGTTTCTTCCGTGTTATACTGTCGACTAATTTCGCAAAACGAAAAGTAATAGCCAATTCAAAATATGTCGCGAAATGCTGTCAACGTTATTGTTACCGTGTTCCAACGAGCGAGATAATCATTTCCACTAATAGCTGTGCATCGCAGGTATCGGCGAATTTTTATAATTTGAAAAAAATTAATCACAGTGAATAATTTGTAAGTGCAAAAATTATTTTAATTAATTGTAAAAATTGTATTTACGCTTTCCCTTTATTTTAATTAATTCTTAAACTTGTAAATGCGAGTCATTTGCTACAGAACAAATATGCATCTTTAGGAAATAAAAATAAATTATTTAATCTTTTTTTTCTTGTAGAATATTTCAAGAGAAATATTCTAACATTGTTCATATAACTAAGATTACCAGTTTCTATTAAGTGTATCTTTTTCGTTCGGTATAAAAACAGACTTGTACCTGCTATTTTTTGTTGTAATATTAGTCTAACACAATACATTTGGAAAAAGAGTTTATTTTTTAAAAAAAAGTACTCCATAAGTATTACTTAACTATAAGTCATAATTTTGCGGTTAATAAACCTTTTTAATCTTGGAAATTTATCATCACAAATCGGAAAAATATGTAAATTTTAATTAACAATAAAAACATATAGGTTCCGGGAAATTTTTAAATAAACTATGAGACTAATATATCTAGATTTGTTTTGGAAAATATTTTAATGTATGCATATATAGTAAATCAAAATATTCTTAACCAACACAAAAAGAAAATATTATGTATTAAAATATTCGTTATAAGCCAAAATATTGAAGTACTGTAAATATACAATGGAAACTACACTTCCATTATTTTATTTTTATTTTTATTTATTTTAGCGTGTTAACAAAACATGATTTTTATATATATCTTCATTCAAATTACATTAATATTTTAAAATATTTATATTTAGTTTCTTTATATATATATATATATGTGTGTGTGTTACATAAATTTTAAAGTATTCATTGAAATATATGCAGTAGAGTTTTAAGTTAATTTAAAAAATTTGAGCAATAAAAGAAAAACCTTAATATATTATAACATTTTATTTTTGTGCAAATGAGTCATATGTTATTTGCTTATAAATGTTATATAAACATATATGTTTCATATATATATATATACAAAATTAACATGTTTATGCTTGTTAATTTTACAGCGTATTTAATTAACGTAATATGAACCCTAGATTAAAAATTCAAACTTTCGTTATCTATTAAAAAAGAACACTATGCAACGCAAAATATTTAACATTTATTACAGTGAAAATAACTGTTTCGTTCACAACATAAAACACAATAAGCAATATTATCTGTCTTTAGCGTAATTTAAGCTCTGTTTTTAATTTTACAAATAATGTTATGACTACTCTGATTGTAATTTATGATACAATTGGTCAAGGTCAAGTAGAAAAAGCAATTCTAAACTAGTGTTTTTTTCTCAATTTGCACACATTTGTTTCATTTTGTATGCATATACTTATTTTAACAAGGGCATTCGTAAATGAATAAGGTCCCAAACTTCTGATTTTAATTGGTTATCCTGGGTCAGAATTTCGTCGATGTCTCGGGAAATAGCTTAATTAAACAAACATTTCAAATATGTTATATATATATATATATTTGTTTCATTAAGTTAATTCATACTTCGGTCAACAAAAGAAAAGTTTATTTTAGTTAATTAAATTTAATTAATGAATTAATATTTGAAAAAACTGTATTAAAATGAAGTGTCATCCACTGCAAGTTTAAAAAAATGTATTTGAATCCAAGAAAAAAACCATTAGAATAATTTACTGGCACCCTCTGTTGCAGCTTATTCTAACTTCGTCAGAAATAACTCAGATTAAACTTAAAATTAAAAAATAAAATTTAATTAATTACTTAATTGTTGAAAAAACTGTATTAACACCAAGTGTCATCCACTTCAAGTTCAAAAAAATGCATTTGACATTTTGTGTATGAATAAAAATTGTTTTATTAATGATTGAAAATTTGAACAAGATATGTATAAAAGGAGAGTGTGAACTAATAGCAGGAATTGAATAAAGAGTAACGTGGTCATATAAGAAAAATATTACACTTTAATAAAATTTTGCATGTATCATGCTAAATAAAATACGATTGCATGAAAATATAACTTGCAAAAAAGAAATAAATATTTCATATTATATTTGGTTTAAATTTTACTCAAATTATATTATAAATTTATATTTGATTATTTTATAATATTGTATCATATTATAATTATAATATTGTATTAAATTATAATTATAATATTATATTATAGTATAATTATAATATTATGTTATATTATATTATAATTATAATATTGCATTATATTATAATTATATTATATTATATGAAAATTATAATATTGTATTATATTTGATTACTATATTGTTTTCAGATATAATATATTATTATTTATAATATGTCAAATTTTAGAGTAACGTTCAATAAATGTGTCACATGAAATTAAACTTTGAATTCTTATTACTATTGACAAAACTATTACATTTGTAATATAAGTTCTACATTTGAAATTTTTCTCAAACTTAAAAAAGAAATTGGAAGTTTAACAACAAAGGTTATTTAAAAAGAAATTTCTTTCGTAGTTTTACTTTTAGTCAAATATTTAATGAACAGAATTTAAATGTAATTTATGGTTTTGTTACATAAAAAATATGCATAATTTTTTAACATTTCTTACGCGGAACTTTTGAATTTTGTTTACCTTAGTGATTATCTTACTCTTTCTAGAAATAATATGGGACGTTTGACATTGAAGTCAATCCTTATTTCTTTAAATCTCGAAACGCAACCAGAAATATCATTCTCTGTATGACTACCGCTTTCATTCTGATGGCAAAGAGATTTTAATTGCTTTGTTCATAAAACTTGCAACAACACCGACGAATATCACGATATCTGAGATTAGCTGGCTCGGTAATTGGAGCACGCATTTCTGAGTGACATTGGCGTACTACCGTCAGATATCGGTTAGTGAATGAGGGAAATGAGATTAGGAAGTTGGGTAGTAATAGATGACTCTGTGGTGATGGATTGTACTGTCTCTTGCATCCAACCTCTGAAATCAACATATTGTCCTTCAGTAAGTGATTAGATGGAACGGCTGTATAAGCTAAATTAAGGTGTACGTAAAATTGTGTCCTGACTGTAACAAGTATGATATATAATAAAGGTAATTGTATGTTTTCATTTTTTCGAATGACATTTTTTAGTAAATGTTGCTAATTATTTAAAATTAGAATCTGCAGTTTTTTTAAAATATAAATATTAGATAAATATTGTATTGAAAAAAAGTCAAATGAATAATAAAAATAAGAAATATAACTTAAAAAAATAAATTATAAAATCTTTAAAATTTTATGTACATAATCAACATCCTTTTTTTGCATCATTGTTGTATATGTAATCATGGAATGAATGCAATTCATTATATTTAATGGATGAGATAAAAAAAAACAATGTCATCAGCTGAGTTTTTTGCGTAATTCTAATGATATTTTTTCTGGTACTGTATAAAAAGTAAGTTTAATGACTTATAATGTTTATAGTAAGGAGGTTCCTTTAAACTATTTCGCTAGCACATTATTTTTATTTGCTTAAACTGCGTGTGGTAAACTGTTTAGATTTAACTTTTCGTGTACAAATGTAACGTAGTAGTAGAGGCAATTTGTTTGAATCTGTGGATTAACCCATGATGAAACAACATTGTATTGTGTTTGGAGGGGGTTTCTCATCAAACATCAGTCCACCTTTGCTTTTTATTCAGTCCACTTTGACTTTTGAACGATAAGTTAAGGGTATGTGGTAACCAATGACGCTTCCATTTTCTTTTAAAGAATGAAGGGAAGAAGAGCAGCGGTTGCGCAATACCATCTTTTGCAAGTTAACATCTGATTTCATGCATGAAACAACGTATACTGCAAAATGCTTCCTTGGCTGCTATTCTCCTTTGATATCTCATCAAACGAAAATTTCTTGTTTGTGATTGAACGCTGCTTATACGGCCTACCATGGATGTGTTCATAAGTTGAATTAAGGTGGGTGATTTTATGACAGAGAATAGAGAGCCATCCTTTAGAACATCATCTGTTCTCTCATTGATTCTGCACCGGCGCATTAACTTCTAGCATAGCCCTTAACTCTGGTCCCAAGTTGATGTCACTCTGTATTAGTGTATCATTTCCCACTATCAATTATCTATTTTTTGTTGTTGTTGACATTTTTTTGCCAGTTTCCTTCATATTATTACCACGCCTTAGTGCTGTCTTTTCCGTGGCCCTTGTTATACAATAAGGCATTTTCTTGTAGTCCAGTAATATAAATCTTTCTAGTAGCCTTTCGAAAACTATATTTCATACTGTGTGAAAAAAAGGCTTAAAAATTTACTTATGGCTCAGCACATGATTATTATGCAAGAAGCATTAAAAAATTTCTTTATTTATGCTTTTTCACATTATGACTAGCTGCATTTGCACAAATGAACTTGATATTACTTTAAAAAACAGCAACATTGCAGTTTTCAAAACAAATGCAAGATTTCCCTCATTAGGTGAAGAAAATAGTAAAAATGTTTGCCATTTTTTATTAATATATATATATATATATATAATTCCTTATATTTTCTAATTTAACACATTTGGGATAAAAAGTAATTATACATAAATATATTGAATGTACCATTTTATTTCCTGTTTTTCTTTCTAATCACTAAACTGAAAAAACATTCCCTTCAGCTTTTTTATATATATGCTTTAAAAAAATTACCTCTCAAACTAATCGAATTTTTATTAATTACCCTATTCATTACATTGTTTCAAACTGTAAAATAGTTAAAATATTACTATTGAAAGACAAATCTCTAGGTTAGTTTGAATTAGCTCTATTTTTTAGTTTTAGTGAATGAAAATGTAACTGAGAAAAAAAGAAAGTTCTGTATTTTTTATCTCTCCCATTCTCTTTCTGAATATATATATATATATTTATATCTTGTTGAGAAATTTTGATTATATATATATATATATATATTAAAAAATATGTACACAAAACATTTTGTTTTGTGCTAATATATTAAATAATTCTTCAACTGAAGATAACGTTTGGCCTTCATTTGAAGTAGGGATATGTAGCCATATTTATTTGTTCTGAATTTCAAACATATCCACATGATTTTTTTTTGCTTTAAAATATCCAAAACAGAGTTTCTTTTTTTTAATTAGAGTACCTGAATCCTACCATACGCATAATGATATAACAAAGAATTTCCTTACCTTTATTTAGAGAAAAGGCCTTGATCTTATAATATATATTTGTCTCAACCTATCACTCTCACTCTTAAAAACTTTGACCGTTATCACAAAATGCGAAATTTGAAATCGATTACCGTACTTTCTGATCTCAATTCGAGAATAATATAATAATAAAGGAAAAAATCAAACGCTTTCGATGGAAGGATTAATGACCTGAATTCATAAGCTTTATGTGATGGGCCATTACCACATGTCATTCCATTTTCTCTCAGTAAAATTTACTATCCAATTTTTTTATTGCTTTCCTATCAAAGATAGAAGACTAATGACGTGGCTGCATTTCTTTCCATGCCACTGCAGATAACAATCCCAAGGGTCGAATGACGATCTATAACTCGAAATTCGTACGATACTTACCGACGGATACATCCGAAGTGGGGTACTTTATTGCAGTTATTCCGCATCACCAGTTACTGGGGATAATACATTTACCCGGGACACGTGTGACTGTGGGATGCAACAGGACCTACACTAACGAGTTTCCTGTGGTGAATTGGGCAGGAGAACAATTTCTTGATGGAATCATTTGAAGGTTGTGAAAAATTAGGAGGGCTTCACTATTTTCGAGCATAATTGGGATAGTGCACTTACAGTTCAACACTTGATAGAGGAAAATTTATTATTCTTTAGAGAATAATTAGATTTAGGAAAGTAATGTCATAAAAAATGGTTAGATTTAAAAATACATATTTATGTTACACACATTCCTTATAATATGGATTGCAATAGTTTCACATTTTCTTAAGCTTGTGATATAATTCTACATTAGTACTATTACTCACTATTTCAAACATAAAACTGATTTTCAATGTGTTTATCTACTATTACATATTTTCAATATGTATTATTAAATACGTTGAACTTTTGACTGACTTATTAAACACGTAAAACTTTATTTTAATATAAAAATTGTTCTATATTAACACATAGATTAATCTCTTTTTTGCACCAAAAATACATTGGTTGGGGCAATTAGAGGAATTGCAGGGAAATGTATGCATTTTAAAGTATATAACACTGGTAAAATAATTAGTTATTCCCTTCTTATTAGCTTTTATTTTAAATTTATCTTAATTTCTTAAAATTGGAGATCGATAAACCATTTTGTACTATTCTTTTTCACAAAAGCGTCGGGAATTCAGAGTGCGGCTTAGATTTGATGGCGGCATAGGTTCGAATAAATACGGTATATTAAAAATATTTCCAGCAGAAATTATTTCCTTATGCTTAACTTAAAAACAACATATAATTTCTATCTATTTACTCTACTTATTTCAAAAATTTTTAAAGTTTACATTTTTTAAAAATAAATGTGATGAAAAAGAATGATATTTCACATAAAAAAGAAAATATAACATAAAATTTGCTTAGCAGCTGTTATTATAAAAAATAATAACATCTTATCGTTAGGAAATATATTTCCATGTCTTCCATAATGTATTTTTCTTTTATCATTTCGTAGTAGTCATGTACATGGTAATTAGCAAAATATTTTTTTTTATCATTTACTTTATATTTAGGCAATATAAACTTCCATTGCATTAATAGTGAGTCGTAAGTCGAAATTTTTCCTAGCAAAATATTGTCATTACAGGAGTTTTAAAATCAAATAAATCTTATAATGAAAGTTTTCTCTGATTATCTATATTGCTTTCTCGTACGAAAATATGTTTTCAGTACAATCCATTTCCTCATGATGAAAGCAATAATTACTTATATGTTCAACCAACTATTTTACATTTTCATTACGTTTCTGAATTTATAATAGAATATTTGTCATGATAAAGAAAAATATTTCACAGAAACTAGGAACTATCAAATAAATTGTACAGAACAGCTGTTACTTTTATACTTTTCAATTGAAATGATTAGAAATGGTTATGAAAAAAATTAATCTTTTCCTTGTAGATAATTGAAACATAAATTTTTTTTAAAATAAAGATAGCCCTGCTAGGGATTTCGAACTTTTAGTACAAATTAAGAAGAAAAAAGTACACGAAAATCATGAAAAATTGTATTAAAAAACAAAATCCTGAAAAATAGAGAAACTGTAACATATATAAATTGAGAACTGTTGAGTGGATGTGCTGTATCTGTCTTGTTTCTCTAGAAATTTCAGGTTAAAATACTGTAAAAATATTTGTTTGACGAAAATATTTAATTCGCCATCAAATACTTAGCATGAATAATGAAATATGTTTTTCAAGAAATGAAAATTGTTGAATAACAGAATTTGATAGTAATATGCTTTTTTGAAATACTGTAAGGAAAAAAAATTGAATTTTAACCCACCATCGTATATAAATGTCTTGCTCAACTGGCGCGTCATGCGCGACTCGGATGTATATATCCATCCTTCCAAAATACAATTATTTTCTTTGAGCGCGGTGATCAAGAAAACTATTCCGATCGCTTTGGAATGCAATAGGATGACCTTGAAAGTTTTCAAATGATTTTTTTATTTTAGAGAAAAATGAGCAAATTTGTACTTTTTCTCTTTCCCCTTAATTTTTAACTTATGTTCCTCAGTTGAGGCTTTAAAGTACAAGTAGAATTAATCTACCAAAATGATTTACTGTGAACTATCATTTATGTTTGCTGATATTTCGTTGTATTTCTGTGTCAGGAATTTTAAACTATAACTGAAATAAGATTTAAAAAAGACGAATAAGGGTTTTTGCTTCAATTCAAACGATTTTGAAAAATATTTAGAATTACACTATATTTATAAATATATAATTATAGAACGTATATTACATATTCACTACCATTGCATTGAAATTTAAATTATGACATCTTCTGAAACCATAATATTTTATTGAAGGCGTAATTTAAAGTCGGAAAACAACTTCATGATCCATATTGCATCAAAAAAATCCTTGACAAAATAAACATTTTAATTTACTACGCATAAAATTTCTCAGCAATCGCGTTTTCAAATTATTATAACAATATTCCGCTATAAAAAATATTATATTCATTTTGAAAATGGAAAATGAAATTTTATTTCATATTTTAATTAAAACTTAACAATTTTGGATTGTAAACTTTCTGAATGATTAATTGGTTATTTTTATTACTTAATCATTTGGAAAAAACACTATTTAATCTTAGGATTATTCTATTCTTAACAAAAGTTCCTGAATAAAGACAAGTCTCAGTAAAGTAATTGAAATCAGACTCGAGATTTTTTATACCTTACCTTATATACCTTGGAAGGTATATCTTTGCAATTCCGTAAGACAGTTTTAATGTTTATGATTTTAATATGTATTTCATGTATCAAAATGGAAAACTATTTATTGAAATGTACTTAGTAAACTTTATATATAAGATATTAAATGCAAATTTCTTATTATTACTGAAAAAAGGGAAACTATGAAAAATAAGATCTTTATGGGGATTAAATAAATATCAAACTCATTTACATAAAAAATATATCTAGCTTATTTCTGTCTCATTTGACTAAAAAATAAATGCTTGTTCTATCATCTTTGATTCTTTTTATTCGAATACTTCATGCCATTGGCTATTTCAGAGGAAAAGTAACCGATTATTTTCATCCATCACAAATTTGAAAGAAATTTCTTTTTATATGCATGGACTGGAATAAACAAAATTCATAAGCTACCACTTCTCTGATCCTAAATACTACGATGTTGCTACATAATAGAATATGAAATTCAAATTAGATCTTCTCTTATATTGTGTTCAACAAAATATATTAAACCAAAACTAAATATTTTATTTCAAGTAATTAATATATTTGATGTCAACGTGCAAAATAAATTTAAAAGCCATACAAGGTATTCATTTTTAGCCTCCTCCTTTGAAAAGTAGGAACTTTTCCGAATTTGATCTAATTTAAAATGTACTTGACATTTTAAGTTACAAAATGAATTCACCAACTTGATTTTTGCGAATAATACCATTTCTACGAAATAATCTTTTCTACCAAGAAGAGGTTTATTAAACATTTTGATGCTGCTGTGTTTGATGCTTTATTGCTTGTATTTGATGCATCTTGATAGATCTATTTAGTCACTTAATACCATTTAATTCTTTTTTCTGTTTTACGTTACACATTCTTGAAAAGATCTACCTACAGATAATGTTCTAGTTTAGAAAAACAGCAAACAGTATTTCAGATGATTTGTTTAGCTGCGCAAAGTATATGATACATGTGCTTTCAACTAGTTAAAGTACTCATTCTCTCTCAATGGCAAGTTTATTCACTTTTTATCTTCCTTTCCAATAGAAACCAATTTTTTTCAGTTTTAACTCGGCATCACTGGCGTGAAAAAACGACCTAAAGTTCGCGCGCAGTGTTTGTCATACCCAAGGGTGTTTACACTGTGTTTTTACCGAAATATTTGTATACAAAGGTTAAAAAGGAAGACAAGTAGGAAATGCAACATGTTTATTACATTTATCACACGTAAATTTGTTTTTTTTTGTTATTTTTATAAGGGCATTCAGTGCATTGTTCATACACTCCTTTAATCTCGTCGTGAGTGAGTGCGATGTTTTCACTGGATCATAATTTTTCTTAATCTGTATCTTTCTCAAACTAAACATATAGGAGTAAACTTCTCTATACTTTAAATTTAAAATTTTGGAATTTCTTTTTTATTTTCTCCTATTTTGTTCCAGAAATAGTTTTTTTTCTTCAAAAGTACGTCTGTAAGTGGATAAAATGTGTACCAGTCATCTCCTTTAAATTTACGTTCTTCTCAACTGTTTTTGTGTCTCTACATATAAAACATTTATTTTCAACAGTGTCTCCCTTTTCTAAATCCGGATTTATTTCAGTGGAGGAATGATACTTGCTGTTATACTCTTCATGATTTGATTTTTCCTTATCATAACCGCGAAGGGTATTTCTTCATCCGAAAATAATGTTGTATTATATCTATTAAATACTGTATATATTAAATTACTTAAATATCACATTTATTTCTCATAACTACAATAATACTCGATATCATAATGGAGATTTAAAACGTGTGCTTATGCATTCAGAACTGTAATGGTGATTCACGCGCAGGGCATGACCTAACCGAAGAGACAATATCCAAAAATATATATTTATAATTTGCCTACAAGCTAAGACTCCTCAAAGGATATGACCTTTAAGTCAGCTACACAAGAAACTGTCCATTTTCCAAAAAAGGCTTAGAAGGAGTGTTGAGAAAAATGTTAGATGGTGGGTATGACTTACCCTGCGCGAGTAATGCCGGGTTAAAATGCTTCGAAGAAGTCTTACCTCTTATTTCAAACGATTTCTAACTAGTCCTACTTCTTCTTTAACTATTTGCATGTGTTATCATCTTTCTGCTACAAACACGTAATCATGCACACTGCTATTAGATAAGCGTAGTATAAACACAATTAAACAATTGCATTGTTCTTTAGCCTTTCTTCTTCTTCCAGTTGGCTTAATAACACTCTATGCTGTAAGCAAATATATCCGAAATTATTGGAGGATATCCTTCAGATTTCTTAATAACCTCTGTAAAAGTTAAAACTACCGTGTCGCTGTGTGTATGGAATGGAAATTTACATTCTATTTCCTAAAAGATGCATTTTATCTTTGCAATCTGTTACATATGATTCAAAATCTATTTAAACCTACAAACTTCACTCCACCGTCCAGGAATACGAATTAAACTTACCATCTTTGCGTTTTATGAAAATGTTATACTTAAGGAATTCTAGTAGTCATCAATTAGTATTACGTGATACTAATGGTTAGAGATAATTCAATTTGAAATATATTAAATATCTGAAAAATGAGAATTACTATATTCCTGAACTTAAACTCGTTTTCTAGAAAATTTTGGTTCAGAGGTAAACCCTATTATATGGAACGTTTTTACTTTTATCGTCCACTTCAATTGAGGCTTCATTTATATTTTCTCTGACAGAGTCTGAGAAATCTTGCTTTCAATAGATTTTAGATTCAAATATACATAGATTCAAATTAAAAATAAATCAAATAAATTCAAACTTTATAAGAGATTTAGATAGCGGCAAAACTTATGCTTGTCCATTGATACTCTGTATAACAGAAATGTATGTATAATATACTATCGAGTAAAAACTGGTCATAATTCTAGCCCATTCTATCGTTATAATGGGCAGTTCAAGATAGCACTGTGAATTACAGTGCTTTTACCAGAACAGTAGATTCAAATTCAGAAATTCATATTTTTAAAATTTATTAAATTTCAATTTAGATCTTACAGTTTTTTGAAGAGAATATAACAAGGCACCGAAAGGTTATAAAATTACACAACTAAAAATTCTGAATATGTTTCCAAAAAATGTTACAATTTAAATAACAATTAGTTTGTAAACAGCAAAGGAGATTCCGATTTCAAAATATGAGTTTGATACGAATAACTGTAATCACAGAAACAATGATTTGGTAAGCAATAACAGTGAACATGCAGCGATCGTCATTTTGATCTTTGTCACAATTGCCTGCCGACATACACATCACGTAGTTCTCGATTTGGAACAAAAACATCTTGACGTGTGTGTCAGGTTTTCTCAGAGCAATTGGTTAATAATACCTGTGTTACTGGCTAAATACATAAAATGTTTCAGAAATCATGACAAAACATTTATTTTGTATTAAAATTGGTTTTCTTTACAAAATATATGTAGAATGTTTCAAAGATATATGCTTTGATTCTAAATTCCAATAAACCAAAACAAAATATAATTTTTCAAGTAAGCAATCGTTAAATTGCCCTTCTGTAAAAATGTAAATTATAATATGCAATAACATTCAGTTTCAACAAATGTTGTTTACTTTATTGGAAAACTTTAATTTACTGCATCCTTTTTATTTTAAACTGTATATTATTTCGAAGTTATTCAAAATGTTACCTCGAAATTTTACTAAAGAAATATAATGATAGCATCTTACGAAATTTGTGTAACAGAATATGCCAAACACTCCGTTGTTTTCAATTGGTTTTTAATTGAAAAGAAGGTGGATAAGTATGGGATTTTGAAAAATAAACGCACTGTCGCAACTAATCGAAAAAATTTAATTTGAATGTAAAAAATTAATATCAGGACTATAAAAGATTTATCGGACTAAAACAAACTAAATATATGCATAATATTTATTATTTTAATCTCTAAGCAAATGAAAAATGAGTGGGTGTATTTTGATAAAAAAATTACCATTTGATAATTTACATTTCCATTGCATGTTTTGAAATGTGACCATACATTTATATTTTTAATTCGTCTCGGTTTTCACTTAATAGATTATTTCATAAATCGCAAATAGTGCTTTATTTCCAGAAATAGTAAAGTGTTTTTGTATAGATATTTATATTAAGGCAAGCACACACAGCTTATTCATCTGAAATATAGTACCTACTGATCGCAACTAATTAATTTCATTTACCAATATTTTTAATTTGAATAAAGACTCAAAGAAAACAAACATTCTATGGAATTCAACTCTAAATTAATCACAGGGAATCAACAAGAGTAAAATAAAATCCAAAGAATTTTAATACAACATCAAAATTTAGCTTTCATTTAGAGTGAATTTTTCTGAATAAATGATAAATGTGTAATATTAATTATTAAATTAATTAGAAATATAATTCAGTTTTATCAGTTAAAAATAAAGATACTAATCTTGTTTTGATTATTAGAACAAAATATGGAAGTAGTGAAATATTAATTAAAACAAAAATCCCTACATGATTAAATTTAGAAAGCATGTGATCACGTGAAAATTGCAAAGTTATCAATTAAAAATAAAATATTTCCATCAAGCCTTTCAATATAAAAAATAATAAAATTCTAATTTAAAATAATCTGCCCCTAAATGATTTTTTAGCCCTCTCGAAAAAAATTGTTGTTTCAAAGAATTCGTTTCTTATAATTACTCTTCAAAGTTGATTTATTAACTTTTTTGCTTGAAAAATTTGTTTATTTCATCAATGAAAATATTTTTATTAGATAAAAAAGATCTCGTAAACATTTTTTTCTTAAGTAATATTTCCCTTCAAATAAATTAAAATTTAAACTGATAAAATTTTGTATTTTGTTAGTAAAAATTCGCATCTATTATGGAACTCGGATCATAAAAATGAGACACCGGATAGACCTATGCATGTTTTTATGTATATGTCCTGATTAGGATATACCTCAGCGCCCTAGGTCACGTATACTGAGATGATCACAGTAGGCCTTGACCCTCAAGGGCTGTTGCACCACTAAGTTTAGTTCAGTAGTATGTATATGTATACACCACATAATTTAATAATAAACACTCCAACAAAGAGTTATTCAAAGAGGGGAAAATTCACGCATATGCACGTCTTACTAAAGAATATGTAAAAACCAAATTTTTGGCAGTTGTGGCTATTGACTAAGTAACTTGAGTACTAGAGCGTTTGTTTGGTGTATTCGGGTGTTATATAAAGCAGAATACATTCTAGTGCTATGACATAAATCCTAAAGAATATGGTTCCACCGAAATTCAGACTGTACCAATACCTCATAGATGAATTTGCAAACATTAAGAGCAATTCTCCGCATCTGAGTTAGGGAGTGAATTTGGATTAAAGAAAAAAAGAAGGTTAAATTGCAAGATTATTCGATTTAAGGATTTCGATGATGCTACCTTTCGACAATGTTTTCAGGAATGAGTGAACCACTGTGTCAAAAAGGTAACAATGAACCAAGAATGACTTGCAGATTTATCAATCGATCTTCATTTATTCCTGCTTGTCAGCTATCGTACGTACAACCAGGCCAACACTGATGGTAATGATCCATCAATAGGTTACTGAACAAATGGAAATAAAGCCAAGTACAACATTGCAATGCTTGCACCATTCCAATGCAAGCCGGAAAAAGCATTTTTAAAACATTATCAACATTATCTGTTGCATACGACTTTTAATTTTACGGGCTCCATAAGGATTGTATACACTTGCAAAGTCATGTTTGTTGACATTCAGGCCAGCTGTGGTACACTCACCTTTTGGCTGCTACACAGTTAAAAAACGAAGAATTTTGATGAGAATATTATTTAAATTGATAACTGGCCCCATTTGATTGCCATCCGTAACAGCCTTTTGAAATACGATGGCACATCGAAGAGATTTCCCTAATTTCCTGGCTTATATTTCTGCCTTATTACATCCAGAAATCCACGACATCCCTTTTTTACTGCTTGGGTTTGTGTTTCTCTAACATATTTCTGGTTAGAGTTGCTACATCTCTCTCCAATAGAACAACACACTTACGCTCTAATGCTCAACTATTTTTGAAAGGTCCTGCATCGCGTTGATCTAAATTATAAGTTGTACAATATATGTCCAGTAATCCGGTGGTAGTGTGTCTATGATTGTATAAAAAAGTACAATGGATAACAACATGCACCAGGGACAAAATATAAGCCAACGTAATATAGATTTTTCTTTCGTTTTTGACTATTTCTGCTGAATTTCTAGAACAAAACTTAAAACGGACTTACTAATCTTGGTTGGATTCGTATAGATAACACTGCATCTTTATGTTGCATATCATATATATGCATATGTATATATATTAACCCTATCTTCCATTATACATGGGTGTGTGTATCTGTGTGTGCAGGTAGCCTATTCACTGCTCATGTTTGTGTTATGAATAAAGATATAATTCTGTAATAATCAATATGTATTACAACAAACTTGAATATTAGATATTTTTTGTGTCATGATTTATTTTGCTTGTACGAGCCTTTGCTCGTAAAACCAGACATTGAACTTTTCTGGGTAAAATTTGGAACCTTTCCCAACTTTTTTGATAATATCTCTTCCACAGAAAAATTTAAGTGAAATAAAACTAAAATATATAAGTATAATGTACAAATATATCTTTATTTCTAAAGAGAATCAACAAATTACATTACTTTGTAATATGTGATTTTCCTTAGTATAATAATCAACAATATTCATGCTGTATTTAATATTTTTCGAAAAATAATTAATAAAAAAATTTAAAAAAGTGGTAAATAGATATATAAAATGACTTAGTAATTATTAATTACCTAAAATACAATAATGGTACGAGGACTACTATTTGCTCTAAATAGGAATCTCAGGCTTCATAAGGGATACTCGTATATCTAATAATAGTATTTATACTTCCAATTGCTTTGATAGATTATAGTCTCGTGGAATTTTGAAGAATTGTAAGATTTCTTTGGTCCATTAGCTTAAAGTTTCAATATTAAATTATAAAAACAAACACATTTTAACATTTCTATGTTTTCAATTAGACCAAGATTCACTTTGCTGGGGATATTTTAGTTCTCGAGCTTATATTGTGTATGGGCTTGAGTTTGGGTTTTAAACTGAGCAGTTTACCTTTGATTTAATTATTAACACTATATTAGACCGATATCGTGTCTTTTGGCGAAATCAGAGGAATGGCATGGTTAATGGAACTGTGGTCGATCTGGCGTGATGGGAATTATTGTATTCATTAGATTAACATTAAACCAGAGCTTTATATGTCAAGCATTTGGCGGCAAATCACTTCGATTAATAAACTTTTGGTGGAGAATCTTTTTCACTACTATGCCTTTGGCAAGAAAAAATAAGAGAACTTAACAAGTCGATAGAATACGCCTTTGGCTACGAAACAATTTGGCAGACATTAAAGGTACTCACAGTATGTTTCCTTTGAAACTTCATAATATCGAGCTCTCTTCACAGAATACTTCGTTATTATTTCAACATCAGATGGAAATGAGAGTTTGATATTCAATTACACTTATCATGAAAAGATTCCAATACCACTTGTGACTTTTATTCAATTGAATACAGAATTAACAAAGCAGAACACCAATTTAATTAAATCGGCCATTAACATTTTTGTTTGGTTGAGTGATATTGTTAAATTGAATTTGAAATGCATTTTCATATTCTTAATTAAAATATTTGCATGGTATTCATTCGATCTTTGTAATTCAAATCATTCAATATAGCTATTGGTTTATACAGAAATCAAAATCCATCATGACATTCAAGACATCATGGTATTTCTCTAATTTTGGGAAATATAAATTGAACATATGTCAATTCTTTAGCAAAGATTTATTAAATAAGTTAGATTCAATACTTTTTGACTACGGTACTTTCGTTAATGGAATTCTCTTATAAGTTTTTTTTAAAAAGTTTATACCGTAAGAGGATTGTTGTATGTCAAAGTCATACTTTTGTTTTAAAATTAATAGCTCATTTGTAAGTGCCTAAGTTTGCAAATATGGAAGTAAGGAGCCGAAGTTTGGAGTAAGCCATAGCAACCAAATTGGAAATTAAATATAATGTTTGACATTTTTTGGTGGTTTGCTAAATAATCATCTTTGATATTATGCAGAAAATATCCAAATACATATTATGGAATAGTAATTCGATAAAGGAAAATCAAAATGTTATATAATGGAACAAAAATAAAACTTTCCTTCCGTTAAAAACAAATAATGTTACATAATTCAATGAAAAATTAAAACAACATATATAAATAACCCTATAGTTATAAATAAGAAAATCTCAACCAACCCAAGCGATCAATAATGTTAATACCAAATTTGAAGGAAATGTATTTTCATTCATGTATAAAAATATGCTACAGAAAATGAATGGCATTTGTATCTTGTCGTTACTGATAAAACAACAATTCTTATATAAGATAAAAGGTCCTTACTGGCTTGTTGCACAGCTTACATCATTCACGGTTATTGATATTGACATATCGTATCTGTTATGTTAGTTTCATAACCAAGACACAAAAAGGAAGTGCCTCCATGTATTTGTTCTTTAGCATTGACTGCAGAAAATAAACTGATTTTTGACAAAGGATTCAGTAAATATGAATTATTTCATGTTTATATTTTTTTTGACAAGAGCCTTATACCTACAAACCTTATTTAAAAGTCTCGTGACCAAAAGTTAAAGAAAAAAATATTAGATAAAATGAGAAATATATATAAATATTAAATTTTTAAAAATGCATTTTTGGAATTCTCAAAACTAATTAATTATTTTAATATTTTCTTTCTTTCTATGTATAAGAACAATTTAATACTCTGATCATAAAATCGTTGAAATTATCCTGTAAAAGTCATGTAACATTCAATTTTGAACGAACAATCATGCAGTGCTTTGCTTTCATGTATTTTCAGCCGGATTATTGTCTTAAAAATACGCGAATGGAAAACTGTTTTATCCTTTACACAAGCTGCATGATAAATTGTGATATTTCTTGTAAATAATGTTAATAAATCTTCGGTTCATTAAACTTTATCTTCCTCGCAATTTGCCCACTCGGCAAATACATTTGTATTGAAAAGGCAAAGTAATTCCAGTGCCCTACAAGTAACAGTAAGTAAATAAGTAAAATAAATTATGAATAATAAAATATGGAACAAATGAAACTTCTAAGAAAAACAAGTACATTTAAAGATTAATTAATTAATTCTCAAAACTAAGATAGCGAAGAAACGCAATAAAAACAATGAAGTTACGAAATCAAAACATTGAAAACACTACAGAGTCAAATCAATGGAGTTATACAATAGTGCGAATGTAGCTTTTCTTTAAAAAAGCTGAGAAAAGTATATGGTCAGTTGATTTAAAGAGGCTGTAGTTTAAACTTCCGGCATTTTCTTTCTTCTTTTAATTTTTAATGAAAAATAATAAGATGTTTAACACTTGGCCCAGCAGCAATATTGCAGTTACTAAATTTAGAAGAGGGCACCTGTTAAAACAGTGGAGATGCACTTTAAAAATACTATGATTAGTATGGAACCATGTGGTTTCCAATTCCTTACTAGGCATGGCAATTTTAAAATGTACCTCAAGATACAAGGTTATTCGTCTATAGAATATAGACAAATGTTAGTTAAAAATATTAAAATATTAACAGTGAGATATTATTGAACATGTTCTTGGAGATAATAGAAGATAATTGCAACCGTTCGTAGGTAAGTTTTACTCTGAAAATAATATTAATCATTTATTTTGAAAAACCATGCCAAAGATGAGCAAAACATGGTGAAAATATAAAAGGACCACAATACATAATTTTTTAACGGCTAACAGGGAGTTTTAAGAAATAATACGTGCTTTTAATAAGTACATTGAAAGCATTTACGTTAATTATTATTTATGTAAATATATTGTTGTTTTTGTTAATAATAGTGTTTATTAGGCCCAGAAATTTTTAAGTATCACATAATTGTAGATTGCACTTTGGTTAGCTTATTCGTTCCGTAAGATACATGACATTAATGAAGCAGCCGTCTCGAATGTGGCCACATCAATTGATTAATAGGCTAATTTTAAATTAAAAATTGGCAAAAGGAATACGTTTACGCGGATGTACTTTGAAATAAAAATTGCAATTATTTAAAGGAAAACATAATAGAGAGAGAGGCTTAGAATTCTAAAATGTCTTCAAAACTTCCTTCAAACCTTTACCATTTTCGTTCTATAATATTGTGAATGGATTAGTTTCTAAAGATTTAGTCATCAATCATTGAGTAAACAACTGGATAAAAGTTTTACAGCGATAATAACCTTATTCATTTTTCTATTTAGAACATGAAATGAAAGAAAATCTTTGATTGCAACCATTCCATAAGCCAAAAACGTCAACCAAATCAGTTTTTAAAACTTGTTTAATTGACATCTTGATCTGCATTCAACATTCATCTTAAAAATTATTTTGGCCAAGATGAAATGAAACTTAAAGTTCATGTTTTCTTGACACATCATTAATCTACTACTAGATTTAGCTTTCAATTTTTACTGTTTACATATATACAGACTAGAGGTCTTCAAATTATAGGTTAGAATAGTTTTCCTCACGAAATATATTTTATTAATGAATAACAAAGCAAAACATTTACATAATTATAGTTGATATCGCAAATTATGTCACTATTCTCAGTAATAAAAAATGTACAGAAAATGTATGTACTTGTTCAAAAGTTAAGTTTAAATATTTCTTTAAAGTTGTAAAATATTTGAAAGCACCTTTTAGACTGTTTACTTGTCTGAAATAAATATTCTTAAAATCCCTTGTGAAAAAGATAATTATCATTTCTGATGAACAAAATAAATTATTAGTGAAAAAATAAAAAAACAATTTTTTACTTTTATTTTACACTTACAATTTGCTACTAAATTTTTGAAATTCATTTTAGATTCTTAAGAATTAAATTCATTTATTGCAGTTATGTAAATATCAAAGTAGAATATTGAAATTTAAGCTAATTTACATAATAAAATAGCAAGATTTTTATTCTGAAAGACTAGTTTCAAAGCAAATGTTTTATTTTTCAGTTTCATATTTAAACGCATAACCAATATTATCTTAACTATTAAGTTGGATAACTTTTATTTATAATTGAATTGAAAAATGTCCCTATCACATTTAAAAACTGGAGGAATTAAGAACTATATTTTTCATATTTAATCAATATTATTTGTAAATTTCGTAACAAAATACTCTATACTTCAAAAATACCAAGTTCGAATATTAACATCTTTGAAACTTTAAATCATATCATAAAAGGGAATTTACTTTGTTTCATTTTTAAATGTGTTACTTTAGTGGGTTAAATTAAAACAATACTTTGAAGCATCTAATCCATGTATCAAAAAATAAAAACTTGCTAACAGTAGCAGGACTTTAAAAATAACTGACTTTGTATTTTTAGTGTGGATGCATGATTTATTTAAGAATTCATTCGAAGTAGCAGCAATCGTTATTGTAGCTGAAATTTAATTTAATGAACAATATACACAGATATATATTTAAATATTTATTTATCTATATCTATCTCTATATCTACTTACGCACAATATTAATACATACAAGCAAACTGTGTATACTTATCTCAATTGCACCAATATAAAATAAATTTAGATAGCACTTGGTAGTTTTTAGTTTAAAAAGAAACAGCATTATAGAAGTGTAGTTTTACGCCTCGTTCAACAAAGTCTTTTCAAACGATACACTGTTCTGCTTTGAAGTCATTATGTAACAGAGAAGAAAAGTTACCGCAATCAAAACTTCATAGAAAATGGTGAAGATTCTTTTGGAAGCAACTAAACCACTTTTTCGTAATTTAGGCAATACGTTTCTCACTCTTTGTGTTTTCACTCCATTGAATGTTTTTCCTAGCCATTTTAATATTATATCATCAATCAATTGTTTACTTTAATATTTATATACAGTTAACCTAAATATACAAATAAAAATCAATTGCATTTAAGAATTACTTAAGTTTTTTAGGTTTTTCTTCTCATTCGATTGTATTAGATTGCAGCATTTTTAACTGCTTTTGCACATCGAAAACGTTAGTTTAATGAAAATGTTTGATTAAAAAATAAGGCAAAAGTATTTTTATCAAAATCAAATTTAGATTAATCTTGTAGCTAAACAGTTAATGTGATGCATTATTATCTAAAAAATAATCAAATTTGCTTACTGTTGTTGTTTAAGCTTATTAAAGGTATAAGAAATAGGGGGAAATTGTAATATTTTTTATGAATTATCATTTAAAACATTTTATATGAAAAGGACTTATTCCTTATTTTAAGGTTTTTTTGTTATTGCAAAATTAGAAGAAATGCCCTCAAGCATTTTGTTTCACACTGGGAGATGACCCTTATCATTCTGAGAGTGATTCCCAGATCATCTGATTGAAATAATTGGAGAAATTCCATAGTCACATCATCGTAGCACTCGTCGTCCTTTTGTAGAGGTATCTACAGGGCTTTGTTTATGTTGTTAAAATTCGCGAAAAAGAAGGAATAAAAGTTTGAACCATCACAAGAAACAGCTAATGTGACCCTTTAAATGCTTAATTACACCTGGAAGGAAATATAGAACATACTTGATATTCTTCAAGAAATTAATGGAATTCATGTTCAGAAGTTTAATACAATTTTCTTTGAAATGTTTAATAAAATTCAGTTAGTTTCTTTACATTGTTTCTGATTTTATAGTATTAAAATGATATATTTATTCGGTGAATAAATTATGGACATCTTATGTGCACACACACATATGCACGCTCATACACACACATACACACAGATGTACACACATATGCACACTCATACACACATGCAAACATGCACACACATACACATGCACACACATACACATGCACACACATACATACACACGCACACCTACAACTGCACACACATACACATACATACGCAGGGTGTCCAGAAACTCGATGTTGATTGGACAAGGGGTGAAAGAGGGAAGAATTATTTGATTTTGAAAACCTTAAAAAAATTACATACCACACTTGGCACTATCATATTTGTAAACACTAGCATATTTTTGAAAAAAGGTGAATATTTACATCCTCCATCACTTTACCGGGTACTGTGAAAACAAATTTGAGTGATTTTTTCACTATCGTGATCTTGCATGGGTAAAAGTAATGTTTAATAAAAAAACTAATTAAAGTTTAATTAATTATTTACTTTTAATTAATGTTATTTGTCTGTGTCGGAGGGTTAGAGAAAATGATGTCACCTAAATTAACTTTCCATAAAAATAAAAATAAAATATCTTACCCTAAAGAAATAATTCAAAATATTACCAATTTGGTTAAAATTCTCAAACGGTATAATGCATGTTTTTTCCTATACATAAAACTCATAGCAATCTTTTTTTACGAAACATCTACATTTTAAAAACACTTCTGTTGACACTTTTCATCATGTGATTAGGTACTGTGACGGTAAATTCTACAATTTTACAGTGAATTTTTAACTAATATGATCGTACATAGCTGTGCCTCGAATCACAGCCACAAATCGAACAGAAAACTTTGCTGGATTAGTTAAATTAGCAGCATTTGTGTCGATTTGAGTAAATTACGTCACCTAACATTGACTCCATAAAAGAAAATATTACATACTACCATAGGGAAGTTTGCAATATTGCATACTACCTTATGAAGGGTGTAAATCTTCCACATTTTCAGAATTATGCCGGTCATCCCTTAATCCAAGTAATATAGATTTTTTGAACATTTTTCTCAGATCACATATGATCAACTTTCACCAAATTGAAGTTAAGTTCCGTGAAACCCTGTATACATATGCGTAAGGAAATTAATATACTGCAATTCTATTGTTTAGAAAAATATTTAGTAATTTTTTAATAAGCGAACTGACATGAAATGGAGATTAATAATTTTAAGTATATTATTTGTTTTTGATTGTATATATATATAATATATTTTGGTCTACTCTATATGCATTTTTAATCACTTAATCAGTCAATTTTTTTCTCCAAGCTGTTTAAAACAGTCTGTTTTTTATTACATAATATTTAATAGAATAAGAAAATGGAAGAATTTTATTTTAACTTTAAAAAAAAATTAAAAGTTATTGTACTACCTATTTATTTTACAATTATGGAGTACAAGAACTCCTAAATGTCTGCTGTTTATAAGTACACTCTGCATATATCTCAACAGAATTTATCTCATTCTCACAAACAAATTTCAAGTTCACACCTCTTTTTCAAACAGCTGAGGACCGTGTATGTGTGGTTAGAAAGATATATATATATATAGAGAGAGAGAGAGAGAGAGAGAGATACATATATATATGTACTACACACACACAATTAGAAACATAGTTTAATACAAATTTTTATATTGCAATCGGCAGAAATATATAGACTTTTTTGAATTATATATCTGCTTTTATTTCTTCTCAAGCCAAAAAAAAAAACTACACTGTTTTGCTAATCCCTGTTTCATATCAAAATTTGAATTTCTGAAAAAAAAATCCGGTCTTCACCACAAATAAAAACGGGAACGAGAAGCATTTCCATACTATGGACATATTAAATACTTTTCAAAAATGAGTACCAATAATCTTAATATAAATATTAAAAATACCAGCAGATCAAAGTTAGATTGAAAAAAATATCGATGTCCATACATATCGCACGAGTTAACCAGCTGCTATCAACTTTATGCAGCCGGTACGGCGTACGGTCAAACTTACTGAGGGTTTCGTTATATTCCCTTATACGATCTTTAAAAATGCGTTTTTATACTTAGCAATTTTTGAAAATCTTAGTTCGTTAAAAACTTAAATATTAAAGTATTTTTTATAACATTTAAATAGTGCTACATGCAGTTATAGAAATTTAATTTCTTTTTAGTAAATTGGGATTGTACCCAGAATATTTCCTACAATCTACTATAACTTAGAAATCCTTAAAAATGTACTTCATGTTTGATGAGTGGATTACCCGGAATAAGTATTATTAATTGGTATTTTTTATATGAAACTTTAAGAACTTTTTACTTTTTCTGATATAAGAAAAGTAAAATATATTCCTTTGTCAGGTGTTTTTTTTTAGTTATTTTATTTTTCAATTTCTTTTTTACGGCTATTACAGAAATATGTAAGGCATTAAGTTAATTGATATCGTCTTTAAAAGAAACACGATAACACACTTTAAAAATGAGAAATTTTGCGACACATTTTTGCTGAGAATAACCTTATTTACTTTGCCATTTTTTCCCCTCACTGAAGATACAGCCATAATTTGATGAATATTTATGTTTCTCAAATATAACGAAATATTTTACATAAAAGAATGCTCAAAAGTTCTTCCATAAATATAAAGTAAGGTCTTCTCTTATGTTAATATAAACTAAGTCCTTTTAAAAATATGTTTTTAATTAGGTTCACCCCAAATTCTTGATGATAAATTATGTTTTGGGTAAACACAACAAAAACCTTAAATAATGTGTTTTCTTCATTTATCACCAAAAATATTCATTAGCATCTGAAACAAAAGAATTTTTTTTCGAACTAAAGTTACGCCTAAAGAAGGGAGATAGAGAAAGAGAAAAAAAGTTAGTAAAGTGAAGAAAAATTAATTAAAGAATACTTGGTAACTAAATATTGTTGCAACAATTCCTCGTTTCAAAACGAAATATTATTTTTCTTTTGCAAGAACAAATTGCTGCAAATATTCTAAGGCACAATAAAAAATTTTATAAATATGTTACATTATTTTTTAAATATTGTTTGATTTCTGCATGAAATATTGTTTGAGCTTCGAAAAGATTTTTTACATAAATACTACATAACCTAACGCCTTACATAAACCTTTTTAAAGTGTAATTATAATGTATTAAAAACATGAATGTTTTCAATGTAACTATGTCTTACATTGTAGTAGAATATTTAATGAAAGATTGTTCCAAGTGATTTTTGTTTAAGCATTGTGGTTTCATTTTTCTTAATTTGTAACACTTATTGCAAGATACAGTTAATTAATAATAAAAGAAAAGTCAATAGTTTTTTTATGCTTGAATAGTTTAAATTCAAAATATCCAGTTCATTATTATTTAATAAAAATATTAAAAGCGATTTCAGCACTGGTGTAATCGTCTCTAACTTAACCAGTGAGCTCCTACTGATTAGGGAAGCCCTCGTCATACATTTCTAAATCGTAAGTTATAACTACCATAGAAGAATTGATAATTCTGTCAGATTCTAAATTTGCCTTCGAAGATATCCTAAACTGAGAGACTCATTCCATAAAGTTCCTGCTCGAGCACATGCATTGCAAGGGGAAATCCTGTGTGTTAGAATGGATTCCTGCACATGTAAATATCAAAGGAAATGAGTATGCTGATTATTTGGCCAAAGAAGACAGAGACCATCACCAAACTTGTGCCAAAATCGCATTTGTTGATATAAGCGCAGTGACTCGATCTAGATTTTTACCCCCATTCCTGTAAGAAACACTGCTTCGACTCCCTAAGAATCACAACATCCACATTCAAAAGATTAAGAACTCATCATTACAAAGGCATGAAAATACATCATAATAAAAAAAAATCTTACATACAGTGTAGAAACTGCCTAGAAATCCATCCGCTTGCACCAAAACATATCTTTGAGAGCCGAGCTTTCCCCAGCACAGTACTAAAACTTGGTTTAACTGTACTTAAAAACCCACTTCAGGGTATCCTCTATAGCTAGAACACTCCAGAATTGGCATCCACAGAAGTTGCCAGCTTTAGTGGAATCTAGAATGTTTATTTACTTATTTATTTATTGTCAATTCCATAGACGTGGCAACAACAACAGAAGGAGCAATATATAGTTTCATAGCAATTCGAAACCTACTTGTATATTTCATAGAAATGGTTATATATAAGAAATACAGAAGAAAGCGATAAAAAGTTAGTTAAATAAAAATATATTCAAGTAGTTTGAAATAATTTAAGGACACAAAAAAGGCCTATTCTGTATCTTTATTTGTACCTGAGCAAATTTTGTACTTCATTTCGTATTTGTTACAAGCTGCACCTATTTAGCAAATTGTGCCAAAAATCAAGAAATGCTTGAATAAAATCACTTCAAATGATTGCATAATACTAGCATGCTTCAGTAAAGGAAATTAAAAATAAACACTAAGGACGCAAATGGAAAGAAAATGAGTAGATTTTAAAATACTTATTTGTATTTTATTTGTCTTTTAGGTTAAGGAATTTTGGACGTACCCTACTTCAGTTTAATTGTATTTCAAAAAAATAATTTAATTAAAACTTCGAATGAAAAAAAAAACATTTAATAAATGATTTTTTGTACAGGAAAAAAGATAAATGAGCAAATGTGAATTTCTTTTAAATCATATTTTGAGTACACATGCTTGTTTTTTTGTTTTGTTTTGTATACCATGTTTTATTATTTTTGCCTTGTATCCACATAATTGAATAAAACTTTATAGAGAAATACACCTAACCGCAACTTATTTTAAATAAGAATTTTGTTTAACTTATTATGAATTTCAACATATAAATAAAGATGCTTATTTCGAGTATTTTCTTTTGTAAATGTTTTATTTTTTAAATATTTCCAAATCCAGACCAATTCTAATTCAAGGGTTGTTGTAATTTCACATGCTGATTATTGTTATTGAAACATTTACTTAATCTGCACATTAAATGTCTAAATTAAAGCTAAACTTTTCAAAATTTAATTAAATTGTTTTACTGAAAATTTAAAATTAAATGTTTAAGTATAACCAAGGTTTTCCACCATGTGCAAAAGAAAAATAAATGATTTTTTTTTTTGCATGTGCCAAACTTCTAATCAAGAAATAAGAAACGTAGGGGCATTTTAGAATTCAGATATTTATGTGATTAAATTTTTTAAAAAAATTTAACCATCAATTATAATGCATATACTTGTATTATGCAGATTTTGCAAAAAAATAAATTCTGAAATTAAGAAAGAAGAAATTTCTTTTTAGTTAGAATTTGATTCATAAATATATTTTGCCTCCATCCCTTCAGTATAAGTTAGAAGCAATAACTCTATCTTTAAAATATAAAAACTACGTGTTGTTTCGATTTTGAAAGATAATTAATCTGAACCAATATCTATTGGTCTTGTTTTCCTGTCTTATTGTTTGAATTTTATTCCAGATTTTAAGAGAATTCAAGTAATTCATGTACTTTCTTTGCACTACGATTGTGAAAGTTTGTAAAGCTAATTTTTATCTATATGTTCCTCTCTCTCTTGCGAAGTAATTTAAATAGTTACTTAACCCTTTAGCTATCAAGGCTTTTTAGAAGTCGTGGCTGGTATGCCATAAATTCTAGCCCAGTGCCACTAAAGACCCTTCTTGTAAGAGATCGCTGCACGCATTAAATCTGTCGAATGGCAATGGTTAAGTTGACTTCTAGAGGAACTTTAATTTATAAAATAAAAATAAATAAAAAGATAATGCCGTTTAGTAATTCAATTTTGTGTGGTAACACTTTTCCAACGACTAACCAACTCAGCAGTCATTGCACTCTATAATCATGTTTCATTTCTTATATTTTATCCAATTGTATTATTTTTGTGAACAACAGACTTCAAACTGCACATTGTAGTCTAGCGTTTCGTAGGAGTAGGAGGAATATGGGAATATATAGTAATGTCATTCAGTAGGACGGGAAGGTTTATGTACTGTATATGATCTTCCAAGAATCTTTTCTCCGGAAGCTGAGTCACCATATTTGAGTAAAAGTTCGTCTTCCACTTGAATTGGAAATTCCAAAAATGTAATAATTTTCCCATTTACATATTTATGGAGCAAAAATGAAATCTACAGTAGCATCTGGTCTAGTAAATTTAAAAATATATTTTTCTAACATGTTTCTTGCCGTTTTCGTATTGTCGGTTGAAAGGATATGTCCAGATCACACTGCAATATACACCATCCGAACTTAGATTGTAGCCAAAAACAACCTTTGGCATAAAAATGTCTTCATTTTTTCTTATTTTTAAGGTTGATTAGGGAAGTATCATGTGAATACTGCTCATCAAACACATATCCTTCTTTTTTTCCCCACCTAGTAGCCAAATTCTTACATCTTTGAAAAGCCATGGCATGACTTTTTTTGGGATTGAGATCGAAATAAATTTCCCCCGTTATGTATTTGAGTATTACAATAAGATGCATTCAAGAAAAAAAATATACTATATAATACTAGGGCGCGAAATTTTGGAACACTATTGCTGTGCCTGAGAAAATCTCGAGCATGGCAGTTAAAAGGTTAATAATAAAGCAGATCAACATTACTACTACAAAGCTTCAATTTTTTTAACACAATACATCAGCAAAAAAACGTTAAACATCACCTTAAAACAAAGAGAAAATGCATCAAAGAAATTGATTTTAAAAGATAGCCTGGAAATAATGCATAAAATATGAAAAGGAAACTATGTATAGGACTGTTTTAAAAATATTTTGATATGAAAAAAGTACGTTCTTGGAAAAACTTAATTATAAAAATTGTGTGGTAATAGGTAAAAAATATATGCTGTTGACCCAGCATTCTTTATAAAATTTAAAATGCATTTCTACCTTCTGCTGCCTACTTGTTTTATAATTATTATTTACATAAATTTGTTATTAGATGAATAAAAAATAGAATGAAAATTCGCTATTTTACCACATCATTAGCATTTTTATAAAATTTCGATTTCCTTTTATGACGAATACAAATGTAAAAACGAAATTAAATCATTTCCTAAATTAAATTCATTTTCCAAAAAAACTAAATAAATCATTTTGTAAATATCTCTTAAACTTTAAGTTCTTCATAAAAATATTTGAATTTTTAAATTAAGCTTTTAAAAGTAACTGGGGTAATTGAAGGGTGACTAAAAGAGAAGTACTTGATAAATTCTTTGTAATTAGCATCATAATGCATTATATTATACCTAAACAAATTCTATTTATAAGTGTTCAATTGTACCAGATGCTATGGAGAGTGATAAATCCATCGTAAAAAGTTCAAGTTAAATAATAGGATGTTGATAATTATATATTAACTAATAAAATTTTGCAAGTTATATTAATAAAAATTATTTTCTTACATTTATTTTCTAATATATAGTGTTATCTAAATTTTGTTTTCGCATTATTTCTTTCATTTAGATTTATGACGCAATCCGTATTACTTTTTAAAGTACGCAACAAATAGCTGCAGAGATGTCTATAAAATCTTTCAATTTCTTTAAATTCTTAGCAATATAATCAATGTCTTGAATAAATAAAAATTCAACTATTTTAACTTTGTAATTACTTGAATAATTCGTCCATTAAAAAGTGCAAAATTAGTTTCAATAAAAACGCTTAATTTTTCAGTTAAGAAAAAATAAGGTAAAGATAATTTTCAAAAACATATTTAATAGTTCCCCATAGTTACAATAAAAATATACACATTTAGAATTATTCGGATATTCTTATTTTATTTATTTTAAAGCACTTATTAATTAGAAATTTTATCAATCAATTGGATAATGCAGTAACAGGGATGTATAATGATTTTGAATGTTGTGTTCGTATAAGAAGCATTTTATATATCTGACATTGAAATCATCAAACTTCGTTTTTAATCTTTACTCTTTATGTGAAATACTCATTACGCTGATAAATTCCACCCATCAAATTTAATGTAAAATACGATGATGCGATCCAAGTAACAAAACACACATAGACGCACAATTTTTTGAAACAATGTAAAGGAATTTTATGAATAATATACCTAAGGAAGGAAAATTACACCAGAGTATGAATTAAGAAGTGTCGTAATTTTTTTCTTTTTTATCATGGAAAACACAAACCAAGGAAACAAATAATGGTTTCAGAAAACAAATAGAAATTAGTTTAGTATTAATAATGCATATTTGTTTCACCTTAATATTTAATTGCTAAGAATTTTCTCTAGAGACAATTTTTAGAAATGTCTGTAGAGAAGGTACTAAGGTACATGCTATTAAGTATTTATGTAGGTGAAATCTCAGGGATAGGGGCAAACACTTCTGCCTTTTTAAAATTGTTTTTTGATTCAAATAAACTTTTTTTTCTCATTTCATTTGACCAAGTATATGCATGTTGGAGCTTAGATCAACTTGCAAAGTGGAGTCAACAACTTCTGTACCAGGTTTTGGTTTCCTTGCTTTGTTAAGTATAATAATGTTTTTACATATTTGATATTTTTGAGTTACGATTGTATATAATGTTGTATCTTATAAATTATTCTTTTAGTAATACATTTATATTCTTATAATACTTTAGAAATCTGTTCTTACTCTATGTTCTATTATTTTTCGCCCAGGTGTAACGGCAAATAAACGAGAAGTTTGTCAGACCTTAAAACTTAGTTTAAATCTACAGTTTTAGTTTATCAGGTGATGTGTTTTCAATTATATTTGTACTATTCAACTACGTACGGATGCCTTTTTGTAATTTGCCTTTAACATACGTTAATTTAAGGTAAAAAAAATTAAATTTTACTTTTTTTTGTCCGATTTTTGTCAATTGAATCGAACTGTGTCCCTTTGAAATGTCAATATTTTTAGGGACTTCAGATAGCCAACTGAGTCTTCTGATATTCTGTCTCGTATTTTTGCTCAATTCTTAAGCTCAATATAGAGGTACATTAGAGTCCAATATGCCTTAATTACATTTTCTGAACCTATATAAAAATGGGTAAAATAATTTTAAAATGGTTTATGCAGAGAGGAAGGAAAATAAGGCAGCTATTGTAAAACAAAGATTATTTAATTATAGACTGGATTAATTTAATAATTATTTTAGTATCAGTAAGACATTAATATTTTACAAATGTATTAGGCATACAGAAAGAGTTAAATGAACATCAGATCTAATGTAATCCAATGTCAAACAAAGTTTGCTCTTGAGTTATTAATTTTTGTAGAAAACATTCTCTGCAGAGTTTTCTTATCTACTTTAAAAAAGGAACAAAAACACAAACACATCTTACCAAAAAAGAAGTTAAATGACCTACACTTGACCATATATTTTTCATCAATTCACCTAAAAATACTATTTTTTTCACGCAAAAAGTCGTTTCACTGTATGGAAGAGAGTTTTCCCATATGTAAACCTGTGATTCTAGCATTCATGCTTGCTTCCTTGGCAGATTTCCAGACCATTTTTTTTAAAGTTAGCAGTGTTTTTCATGTTATTTATTTTTTTCTTTCACAGTCTTGCAACATTTTTATTCCTTTAAATTACAATAGCTAGCATAATTCGTACGAAGTGAATAGCATTTTTCTGGAATTCCTATCCTTTCAAGTCATTGTTTTTAAGAATACTTCTATGTAAAAGAAGTATTTACGTTTTTTCTCGCTTGGCGATATCTTGAAAGAAACCACTACTTTCTATTCATTAAAAAAGATGACTGAAATTACCATCTTACTGTGTACCTTATTTCTGTCATTATGTCTTCGTTTGGATGTGTTCGTTTTTGTGCTTTGGAGAAGTTAAAAATTTATGATTTCAGAGCTCTTGGCTCCCTTTTCAACATTTTGAAATGCAAACACGTTTTTAGTTAGCATAAAACATAAATATAAATTAAAATCAATGTTATTGATGTAGTAAGAATCGAAGTATGTGAAAGAAAATATTTTAGAAATTTTTAGCTATTTTAATCGAACATGTTATTGAAATCTATGTATATGCAATTTAAATAACGTATTTTAATTTGGCATTTGCAAATAAGCTTTTAGGCGTGCCTCAGAACTTTTAATAATATTTTTATTCATAATCCATTAGAGATTTCAAATTTTAAAGGATAAATATATAAATAAATATCATGGAAGTCTAATTTGTGTTACATAGAATATTTCTTTCAATGCTATGTTTTATGCTTATTTTTTTTTATTTTTCCTTTATCTGCATTTCCAAATTGAAGTAAAAGTAATAAATTCGATAATTTATTTTAAAATCATTTATTTAAAACTCTTCTTATAAACAAAAGAGAAATTAGTTTCATAAAAATGTATTATTAATAGAAAGAATTTTTTTTAAAAATGTTTTTACTTCAGTTTCTCATACTTATAATATTCTAATTATTAATGATTGGTGATATCCAAAGGGGGTTGTATGTAATTAATAAAGTGAATCCCTAAGTTCCTGACCTACCAATGGAATGCGCTCAATCCCACAATATTTCAACGTTTGGAATGTTTGACATTATTCTTGAGTAGCTGAAGACTTACCATCTGCTTACATATTTTTTTTCACAATAATGGGCTGAATATTGGAAACTAAACATTTGCATGCACTAAAAGTCCTTTAATGTGAGATACTTTTCATGGTTTCTTCACCTAGTGGCCACTTTCGCAACAAAATTTTGACGTTTGAATTCATGAGTGAGTAGGTGAGTGAATATTAACCTATCACTATTCGGGCACGAGTGCGTTTGGCGACGGACCTCGTAATTTTTAACATGGTCAAGTGACGAGGACGAAACTTAATCCGAAACCCTTCGCCTACCTTTCCAATCACACCAACGGAAACGAACCTCGACGTATTTAACGTGTATCAGCCTACTCTACATGGTAAGTTTTCGTTTGAATTGATACAAAATCCTGCTCTCATCAAATGATAAGTATTGCCGTGATTTAAATTCTAGAAAGTACTAGACCAGAAAAGAACTCAAGGGATATTTTAAATAGCACTTAATAATCTGACATGTGCCCCTACGATTTTTGCACACAAAAATCTATCGACTCCTCCCGGGATCAAATCCGCAACCTTGGGCTTACGATGTGGACACATTACCTCTGTGCCACCAAGTCGACGCATATGCTTACTTCAATTTTAACTTATGCTTAACAAATGTTTCCGAAACACTTTTTGATTTTTTTCTATTTCTACCACACATTGGAAAATAAAATATGCAGTATAACACAAAAATATTTTTCTCTTGCAAATGTTAATCATTAAAAGATGAAAAATATATTTATTTTAAACCTTTAATATATTTGTCTCTAATATTTAGGCTAACCATATGGAAAAGAACAAGCATCCAATGACACAATTTTAATGATTGATTGCTTTATAGCGCACAGATTAGCTAATGCGATCTACCTACATTAAAACTAATACTAACCAACTACAATTACTAGACGAAACTACAAAAAATCTCCTGAAATAATATATATCCCTTGTATATCGTTAAGTAAAAAATTTTTTTTTAAATAAAACATATTTAGATAAGTAAATTATATGCATTGTATATGTCCATGTACTTGTTCATGTTGTATGATGTCAGTATCAATATGATATTAATTATATTCATAAATAAGCAACAACATTGTTTAGCAACATAAAGATGTTAGCGACAGCTGGTCAGAATGAATGACATATGTGCATGGCTTCTATTCTAGAACTATGCTTCCGAAATAAAGAAGTGAGATAGATTCTTACTTCTACTGCTTTTTTCAAGTGAAGAATGCGGAAACGTAATGACATGGGTTACGCTGAACTCCGTACTTTATTTCCATTGATTTCAAACTAATACACTGTTTACAACATCAATCTATTGTGCATACTTGGGAAATAAAACACTTAATTTTGGTCTAATCTTAATACATCAATTCTAAAATATTGATGTATTTTAATAATAAAAACTATTTTTGATAAAAATGCATTTTATTCAAATGAGGAAAAATTAAATCTCTAATGATATTCAAGCAATGAAAAAAATTCATTTCTTGTATGCAAGTTAAACAAATAGAGCTCAGCAGTTAGGGTTTTTCTTATTTAACACAAAGAGCGGAATGGAAGAGTTCTTGAACTAAAAATTAAAGGAAAACTTTGCACAGAACAGTAAAAAGTAGATATTTAAAAATAAAATAGATGAATTTATATATATATATATATATTTAACCAGTTTTTTATACCAGAATCTATGGGAATATTATTTAAAATGTGGTGAAAAATTTTAGATACTTTTTGGAAATAAATATTCTAAATACACTGATGGACAAAAAAAAAGTGCCCCAAAAATAATTGTGGGATCGTAACGAAACTTGCCATGATGGTACACATTGACGAGATATGCAAATGATTAGAAATGCAGCGGGAATGCGCATTACGTATAGCTGGTAGAGGGCGTTTAACGTCGTTCTCCATGGAGTATAAAAGAAGTAACTAAAGCTTGTTTGGGTGGGTTGAATCGTTTATAAAGGAAGCACTGATTTAAACATGCCACTACGCCGTTTTCAAAGACAACATGAGCATGAAATGGAGAGAATCATTGGCATGTTGGAAGCTGGGTGGTCAGCTAGGCGAGTAGCTTGTCAATAAGGCTGCTCTGATTCTGTTGTGAGGCGGTGTTTGACCAGTGGATCCGAAAGATATCCTTTCACAAAAATACAGCTTTAAGACGCCCTAGACAGACCAGTCGTCGAGAATACCACCACATCGTAAGAAATGCACGCGCACCGCAAATGCTTCATCGGCTGCCATCCAGGCACAGGTAGCACCTTCACTTTGGGCCCCTTTGTCTTCTCGAACCATACAAGGTCCCTGGCTGAAGGACATTTGGGATCGTGGCGCCCATTACATGAGCTGCACTTGATGCCCATACCTCGACGCCTCTGTTTGGAGTGGTGACACCCACGAGGAACTGGACTGCAGCGGAATGTATCCAGGTCTTCTTTAGTGACGAATCCAGATTCAATCCCAGCAGTGATGACAATCGTGTTCGTTTGTGGAGACCCCGTGGTGAGAGATCGCCTCAATCCTGTCTTTGCTTTACAGCGACACACCGCTCCCAAAGCTTTTGTGATGGAATGGGGTGCCATTGCCTACAGTATGATCACCCCTAGTATTGATTAGTTCACCGAGTGGTGTATTCCTTTACCATGCATAGCAACCAATTGTGCAATGGCTGACATCCCTACACGACAAGGGTGACAGATGTCTCCGCAATATATTTTTTTTGTTAATTTTCTCATTAGCATATTGGTATATTGGACTTGAGTAGGCATTCACGAGTTTGAATGACTAAGGCCAGGTTACAGCAAATATTTAACGAAATATCTCAAGACATCATACAGAACTGGTATGTCTCAATGCCTGATCGCATCGCGTCGTGCATTCGCGCTAGAAGGGGTTAAAAGGGGATTAAATCCTCCGTTCTTTTCCTTTTCCTGAAATAAGTGATCCTTTTATTTGATTTTCTAATCATTTATTTATATCAAAGTAGTGATTACGTATGTAAAATTTCGTTTCATTTTGAAGATTCCTTCTTGGTAGGTAATTTTTTTTGTCCATGAGTGTATTTTAAAGTGTAAATGTGACCATGGCAGCAAAAGGGTAAAGTGTTGAAATCTACCACTGCGTGTCGTTTTTCGTGTATAGGTACTACAGAAGACCCTCCATTTGGAAGAGTTAATGCTTGTCAACTTAATCTGGTTAAGGGCTGTAAGTCCGTTGGGCTTTTGATGTTTCCGGTAACGTCTTGTGGGACCAGATAGGGGCAACCAGCCTTCAAAGTTTGTCAGAATCCATTGTATGAGGAATACGAATAATATTGGCCTTGGCTATGGTGTGTGTATGTGAATTTTTAAATTATGTAAGTACACATTAAACTTTTCAAGTTAGAATGTGTAGCTCCTTTCTGTATAAAAATGCTCCAAGTGAATTTCGTAATTTAGTCTCGATTTCAGTTATAAAAATTATTTTTTTCATACATTAAAATATTAATTTGGAAACAAGTAACGCAATAATTTAATGTCTAATATGAAACTAAGAATATAGCTATTTTTATCACCACTATATTCAGAGAAATAAAATTAGGGAAATAAAATTTTTTTTAATCTCATAATTTCTTGGTTATATCTATAAAAATAATAGACATCCATGATTAAAGTACATGAATAATATACAAAAGTTGGCTTAAATTTCCTTAAACAAACGTCTTCTACAGTAGTTCTTACTTATTTCAGATCCTACAATTTGTTTTACTTATAAAAAGAAAGTTATTTGTATGATTCAGATGTTCTCCCAAATATTAAAGTAAAAATAAATCTTGCTGACAAAAGCTGCCTCTTTTCAAATGGAAAAAATATGCCCTCTATCAATAAAATTCAAATTCTAGGAGCATCTTTTGTAGTTTAAAATGTTGTTGTTTATGTCAACAAATAAATAAACTGGATTTATGGTACATTTCTATGATTTTCAATGCATATTTAAGTTTTTTACTGAAACATTCTTTATGTAATATATAAACCAGTACCGTATCGTATTTTAAAGTGATTTTTCCCTAATGAAATTTTTACCATGCAACTAGTTATAAAGGTAATAAAGAAAATACAGTTTAATTAAATTAAAAGGTATATGTTAAAGTATATTAATATCGGTTTTTATTTATTGTTATATTCTAGTTTGCTTAAAAACCTCATTTTAATTTTTATGAAATTTCCAATAAGTAAAAATTCCAATATAAGTAAATATCCGTGAAAAATAAATCTTTTTGGGATGTGATAATATACTATCCTTTCTCGGCAAACATGAATATAAAAATAAAAATCAGTGGATAACTTAGTTATTCTAACTAAACATATATTTTTTTCTATAAAGTTTGGGTATATATATATATATATTTGTTCACGATATTTCTTCTTTACAAATTAGCTTGTTCTTACTCTTTTTTACCAAACAAATGTATGTAAATGTAATTTAATATTGAATTTTGATTTAAATTTTTAAAATGTCACTAATGATTATATTTTTTAAATATTATATATATATAATATAATAATATATAAAATTTATATATATTATATATATACTTCAAAGTCGAAATATGGTAAATTCATGGTGATATGTCTATCCAGTTTTAAACTCAAGAATATGAAAATGAAATAAAAATTCTAAAAGAATTCATTATATTATTATTTGTAATTATGGCTAAGGCTGGATACAACCTAAAATTCATTTATTTAAAATAAGCTAATCATGACCAAATAAGTGATCATGCTTTGCTTTCTTAGTATAGTAATCATAGATATCAATTAGAGTTTAGAATAATACTCTATTGTATATTATTATTTTCATATAATAATGATTATATTTTTAATATTATATATATATGATTCAAAGTCGAAATGGTAAATTCATGTGATATGTTATCCAGTTTAAACTCAAGAATATGAAAATGAATAAAAATTCTAAAGAATTGCTTTATTATTATTTGTAATTATGGCTAGGGGATACAACCCTAAAATTCATTTTATTTAAAATAAGCTTAATCATGACCAAATAAGTGATCATGCTTTGCTTTCTTAGTATAATAATCATAGGATATCAATTAGAGTTTAGAAGAATAATACTGGGTTGATTGTATAATTATTGATTTTAATAATTTCAGTATATTAAAGGAAAAAAATGATTCAAAAAATAAGTGTAATAAATAATTTGACCCATTTTTAAAAACATCGTTTTAAAGAGGGGATAAATTAATTAAAAACTTCTTGCACTACATCAAAAATTTAAAAAAAATTTTTTAAAGTCAGCTGAGACGACCAGAAGCAAAAAAGGAAAGTAATAATTAATAATTTCTTCTCCTAACGAAGCAAGAAGTAAAATTGAGTTAACAAAAGAAAAATGAATGTATACCAAGCAAACAATTTTTAAAATTTTTTTTGAAACGTTTAAAAAATTCATTGTACATGAATTTCGAAGACAATGGAAAATTTTACGTGGACATTATATTTATTTCAAACGGAAATCTAACATGTATATCTTGTATTTACTGCTTTAATATAATTCTACCAAAAATGGTTTAAATAGTGTTTTTTTTTTGAAAAAATAAGGAATGTACTTTTGCATTAATTGATTGATAGACATGTACACAAAAAAAAAATCTTAAAAGTTAAATACTTACAAAACAATAGCTTTTAAATAAAGGAATAAGAAAAAAATAATGGTAAATAAAATAATAGGTAAAATTATAAAATTCAAGCAATTTTAATTGGAGAAATGAAAAAGTTTTTGTATAAATGTTATTGAAAAATGGTTTTTTTAGTTAAATAAACTTAACCATTGATAAGAACGTCCTAGCAACTGACATGAACTTCCTTCAGTTAAATTGCAACAAGCCAGACTAATATGTTGAATACATTTTACATTCAGTTAAAACCCTAATCCATAATTTTGAATCTGTGAGTAAGCTAAAGAAAATAAGCAACACAATATAAAAAAGTAGGTTCTCTAATATTAGCTTCGATTGTTATTCTTTAAAATTTGCGTTGCTAAAATCTCTCTGTTTTTATAAACTAAAAGTTAAAGCGGAAAAAAATCGTACATAAAAATATTACTAATGTGTGTCTCGTATTATTTTTGAAAAATTTTAAAAAACAATTATGAGCACATTTTTGACATTATTGCTTACTTTATGTTTTGTTCCATCCAAAATAATTCACAAAAATCTCTTACATAATTTCTATAGTTTTAAAGGGATTTATAATTAAGTTTCTATAAGTAATAACATTTGCAAATAAATTTAATATTCCACTATCGATTAATGAATTTTAAATTTGTTTTCGCTATTCTTTTTTTATTTCATAGAATTCATACTCATAAGGATTTCAATTTGAATAATTTGCAATGATACTTTTCTATCATAATTTCAATTTAAAGTACTAACTAAAAAAAAATTGAAACTTGTATTTATATGGAAAGAATTAAAAATCCATGCGATGCCCTTTCAAGTTCAATTGCAGAAACCAAACAAATAATCATTAATTCCATTATGGGAAAGCCAAACTTCAGATCATAAATTTCCCAATCCACAACTATGGTTTCATTAAATAAACTGGTTGCTTGGTTTCAGCAAGTCCAATCTGATTATCGGTCGGAATTGAATGTCGAGAAATAGTGACCTATATGGTAATTGCAATCTTGCATATCTTTATATCGAAGAAAAGTCGTTGTAAACATTATTTCACTTAAGTGATCCTGCTTTGCTTATAATTTCTTCATCATTTCTAAGACATAAGAATTATATTAACGACAAAAAATTTTCAAAGATTTTTAATTATTGATTTTACAATTTTTCCATTTAAAAATTATGTTAGGTTTGAGAGTTAAATGAAAAAATAATAATAAATGCCTCATTTTTGTTTTCCTTAGAGTTTTGTCAATTTGTTAAAATCATTACAGAACGATTAGCTATTTAACTATTATAACATTACTGTAACATAGTGCATGTATATTGATTTTCATTAATGGGAAAAAATGAAGAAATAAATAAAATAATCATTTCATATTTAATTATGAATAACTTGGCACAGATAATTTCACTATTTTTTAAATATATTCCTAAAAGAAATGCACATTGAAACATCTATTTTACTTACATTTATCAATATTGAATGAAATAAGACATTTTAAATGAAATTATATCATTCACTTTTATTTTAATAAATTTGTTACTAATAATTTCTATTTTGCATTCTTGCTTTCATATTCTCTCTCTTAAAACCGCTTTAAAAATTCAAAAGGTTTCAATTCCATCATTTTCTTTTTAAAAGACGTAAAAACACCAGATATAATTATTAAATTATTTAATTTGATCATTATTACTACATGTTATTTATTCTAGTTATTCTTTCAAATATATATTTACATCTAAATATGTGAAAAATTCCATAATATCCAATATTTTGATTAATAGTAAACAAAGAAAGATGGGACATTATGCAATAATGTTTTGAAAAAACTACATTCAATTTCAACAGAAATATTTGTAATTCTAAGCAAACAATAGCTTTTCTGCATAATTTTGATTTTTAATACTATTCTAGACAAATATTATAAATCTGAAAGTCATTAATTATAAAAATATACAAGACCTTAATTTTTTTAAAAAATCTTATTTTTAAAAATTAAGATGAAGTTAAATTTATTTATATTTTGTATCTAATGAAATAATCTCTGTAGAAACTCGGTAATAAGAGAAAAATCTATTTCACAACAATAAGAAGCAAGATGTAATAAACAATAATTTAATTCTCTGTACAGAATCCTGTATTTTGATTGAATTAACCTTTTTTAAAATTTTTAGTTTTTCTCATACATATTTTTAACTCTACAATTTTTTATACATTTATTTATAAATTAATGTACAGATGTTTGGTGAGACCACAGGAAAAGTTTAAAAACTTATGAAAATAATATATTTTACTTAAATTGCAATATATGTAAGCACCAAATATTTACTAAAGCATAAAAATAAAAAAATAGTAATTAAAAATTTCGGAAATAAAAATACAAATCAAAGCAATGGAAATAAGTTTCGTCATTGTTTATTCTTAAATTATTGAGGTGTACAATATTTCTCTGGTTTCTGCAATAGGTATGATAATCCAAAATTTTTTTCTCTCTGCATTCCAGGATTGCAAGGGTTTTTTAAAAGAACAATCTGCAATAATATAATTTTTTTAACATTTATTGAACCAGACGAAGATAATCTGCAAATGAATAAGACAATGTAACATTTATCATACATTACAATTAAGTAACACTACCGAATAATGAAATTTTTAATGTACTGCTACATATAATTAGAAATAATATCATTGACGTAAATTAATATTATTACTAAAATTAATGTTATCATAGCGTAGAATATTGCAAAGTTTTAAGGTATCTGTACAACTTTTCGAAGAAAAGTTTTTGAAAAACTGAAATATTTGCTATTAAAATATTTTTCACTGATGAAACATAACTTAAAACAACGAAAAACACGTTTAATATTTTACTTATAGAACAAAAAAAAAAAATTAGAGAGAAAAACATAGTGAAAATTGTAATTAAATCCATTGTTAGAAAAACGCAAATAACTCAAATGAAAAAACAAAAATTTTACTTTTCTGTAAATTTGATGTTGATCATCATAACATTTTTTAGGGCTGGTAGTATTTTCTTAATGGTAATCAAATTTTTCCATTTTTACCAAGGTTCGAGTAAAAGAACATTGAAAAATCCTTAAAAAATTATTACGAGGCATGATATACACCTTAGTTACTAAAAACATATCAACTTTATAATCATGGAAGTGTGGTAGGGGTTCTTTAAATCTATAAAATAATTGAACTTGTAAAATTTAAAGTAATCTGGTTCACAAATTTTTCTGATATTTAAGTTGTCCAATGCCAATACGTTAAAAAAATGAATTTTGAGATAAATCAGAAATAAACTTTAAGCTGCAATTTTTAATATTAAACACAATTAGATTTACTTAAAATGCCCCTGATTTATAAATAACACCCTCTTTACTCTCTAACACATTGTCTTTTTTTCCCTGGTTGCTCTTAAAGTTTTTCTAGGCTGCTTTACATTTGGTGTTCAATGACGTTCTGCATCGTTAATTCTATTAACGTCAAGATGTTTGCACGATTTTTAAGTAAAATAGCCAGGAGTTGTAGTAAGTTTTTTTTTAAATGTCAACACAACCCTTGTACCAATTATTAAATTGTATAACAGCATCCAATGCACCAGATTTCAAAGTTTTGAGGCACACTAAAACTTCTTTCGGTTCTCTGCCATATAATGCCATTAAAACACTCATTTGAGTTTTGCGTTTTGCCATGCAGACATTTAGTTAGTAGTTCTTTGGTACATAATTCTAAATATGGCTTAATCATGTTTAACACTTCATTAGATATACCTTTATATTTTACTTTTGGCTTTTGGCCACAAGATAGTGCTCGCTATTAGTAGCACCAACTATCTTTTCCGATGGGACACTGTCCATGCATGGGTTTCTTGGCACTTGTTGAGCAATGAAACAGGGCCGCAATAACATTTTGTTGAAGACCGGAGAGGTTTCCAACATTGCTACGAACAGAAATCCCATAATAGTTTTGCAATCAGTCAATAAAAGAGTCGGTGAGTTTGCCTTTACCAGGCAGATTTTTATTTTCGACTTTAGTTTGCGCAATCTCGCACCTACTCTCTTTGAACATGACCGATGCAATCATATTATGTTACACTATCTTTACCATAAATATCTTTGACACTGATAAAGCCCTTAGAATCCCCGTCACCATAATATTGTGCATATTTAAGGCCCCGCTTCCCAATAGAACGTGAAGATTCTAGTTGCACCAACAGCTTCCATTTTTAACGCAGAACCTTGAAAATTGCTACGGCATATGTGATCTGTTGCAAAAGTTTCCGTTCCAATGCTTTTAGGCATTTTAGAAATATTTCTGCAGATTGCGCAATATGACGACATTATTTCAATGTCCACTACTTTACCAGTGTCAACTGACAAAGCTGCGACAAACCCATTCATGGAAGTGTAACCATTACGCTGCCATGTTCCGTCAACTGAAACACCACATTCAACTATTTTATTTTTAGAAGGATGTAGCACTAACAGTTCAGAAGCTGCTTTTTGCATTGATAGTTCACTAACTTCTGAAATCACAGACATAAATTTGCTCTCATGATTAGTGTGCACAGTTTTACTGAGCCTGGGTAAATTTAACGTACCACATAATTTAAACCCAGCAGAAAAACCTTTACCAATTTGTCTCATACCACAAACAAATCTTGTATTTACTTCAGGACAGTTTAAAGTTTTCTTTGAACTAGAAAACCCTGAGTTAAAGTTACAATATTTACACCTTATAACAAAATTTGAACACAAACCATATCTTGAATCCTCAGAAAGCAATAAGCCTTCTTCGAACATCGTGGGCAACAAAGTTGTAAAAAAACATTTAAAAGGACATCACTATCTGTAATTCTATTTCCAGTAAGTGTTTCATGCTCATATTCTGCCATTTCCTAATAAAAACAGCAGGCATTTTGATCTTTGAAGAACTGGCGTTGGTGGATTTTGAGCTACAATTTTGGGAATCTTTATTAGTAAATCCATTACCAGGAAATTGTCGTTTTCTCTTTGAACTAATTCTGCGTTTTAAGTGTTTCCCATTTTAAATGAAAAAAATTTAAATTTTCAGCAATAAAAAGGATTTAACAGAAACTTAGAAAGTGCTGCGCAATCGTAAGCAAATGTAAACAAACAATAACACACTCTCTTTTCCTGCCAGATTCTGGATAAAAATATTAGTAAAAACCTGTTGCCAATTATATTTTTGAAGATTCTGAAAACTTAAATTCATATTTTAAAGTGTATAAATTTTCTACTATTGCATATTTAAGCAATACTTTCTAAAATAAAAATGTAAACAAACATTTTTTTCAACTTCCGGAATGTAGACTTGTGTTTCCGGTTTCAAAAATTAGCTACCGAATAAAATTCAAATCCCCATAACTTAAGTTCTAAGTTAGATAGAAACAAAATTTAAGCACCATTTTAAAGAAAAAGTTCAAATTTTAAAATAAAATCAAAATTCAAAAATTGAAAATTTCCGCGAAAATGACGTTTTGAAGAGGTGTACGGATACCTTAATTATAAATAACAACACACACACCAGAAATCAATCGTGTATATAAAATTTCAGCTCAATAGAGCGCTTTAAAATGTATTTTATTAACGATTGAAAATTTGAACAAGATATATATATATGGAGAAAGTGAACTAATAGTTGGAATCCAGAAAAGAAAATGTGCATCTGCGATATCTATTGGATTAAGTTAAAATTTCAGAAAAACAAATTGGTCAATCAAGGAAAGAATCTGATGAAATAATGGAGATTAATGGTGATACAGAAAGTAAATTTGAGAAAAAAGATGAACTTCGAACATTTGAGTGCTAAAGAGGAATTTCAAATACTACATTTACAACTCCATGAAGAAGGAGATGAAGCAGCAAGTGAACCACAACATATGAGCCATTTCAAAAAGGCACAAGCATGAAAAAGTTCAACATGATATTTGTCCGATCATCTGAGGACAAAAAATTCCAATAACTTGAACGAAATATGACATTTTCGTACGTAAGTATCTTTCCTGTACATATTAGGGAAAAGTGTATGTTAGCTGTGTCCTTTATTAAAATCACGCTTATTTGAAACATTTCAGTTCAGTTTGAATGGAATTTTTCTCAAATTATGAAATAAAAATGGAAAAGCACTTAAAATTTAATAATCATTATTTCCCTTAATTAAACTATTTATTACGATTACAATTTTCATGGTGTACAATAAAAATAATTATAAAAAAAAAGAATTGGAGTGACTCAGCCACCCCGCGCGACCACTAACGTTACTATAGAGCAAGCGTTTACCCGGCAATGCAATGCCCTCTCGAATTAAGGTAAGGGTTAGTAATTCAGAGAGCGTCTCTAAAATTTTGTCACATTGCCCCAAACTCTCAAAATAGCTTCAAGTTACATTTAATGTTCCCACAACTCAAAATACCGATGTGGGATCGGATATTCAACAATACAATGATATATTATTTAAGAAGTAGAGCAATAATTTCCAGCATATATTTTTTTTAATTTAACACATTGATGGGTTTTAAAATTTCAAGCTATGATTAAAGAAATGTAAAAATCTGGACGATAATAATGTGGAAAATGCATAAGCTAATTTGTTTTATAATGTTATTAATTATTAAATTAATAAAAATTAATTTGTTATCGCAATTACTTTTGGTAAGGGCATAAATGTTCCCAATACCATGTCGTTATAAAGCCACAAACATATGCAGAATGCTACTAAGTCACTATAAATATAACTGAAAAACGAATATTAAAGAGCGGATAAACTAGAAATTAAGTACCACACTACGCCTTTGAGGGCTCAATACTAATATGAATTAAAATCCAAAAAAGTACGAGAATTATTACATATATACATATATATATATATATGAGTGTGCGTGTTTAGTCCTACATTCTTAGTTCTTAAGGCTAAGTATTATAGCAAATAAACTTTGCCCTATGCTGAATTTTTATACTTCTTTTATTACTTAGATTTATGTTATTTATAGCAATTAAGCTTATGATTAATGATTGTATAAATTTGAAAACTCCCACAAATGAATTAATTTTGCACTCAATTTGCTTAGATAAAACTGTAAGCACATAAATAATGTTATAGAAAGTGTTTATTTAAAATGTCTTTAAATTATTATATAAGTACATGAGATCTACTTCTTTTATGTAAGAATGAAAATGCGTTCAAAATAGAAATTGTGTATAATCGAAGATAATGTATATTCAGTATTTTTATTTATTACATCGTACTTTTTTTCTGTCGCCTACTTTTGTTAATCATCTGATTCGTAGTGAAAATTATGTTGCATATAATTTTAATATACAAATGGTCGAAGTAGCGCTCACGTTTTGTGAGAGTTAAATTACATCAGTAATTTTATATTCTTGTTTAATTGCTTTCTTGTTATTGTAATTTATATTTACAACTATTATTTTTTTTTTTACAAATTTTAACGATTTCTAAAAAGGACCAACTTTTTGAGCGTAAACTAACAAATAACGAAAAATTTTAAATTACTTGTTCATTAATATAAATTATTTTAACTAAAAATGCCTAAAATCTGGGATATTTGAATGTATTGTAAATTTAAATTATTGAAACCTTAATGAAATCTTATGATATATAAATAATTGCTTGTTTATAAATATATATATATTAAGGTTTTATTTTAAAAAAATCTTGAGTGGAGTGAATGAATATTAACTTGGCACTGTCCAGCTATTTGAGGGCTTTTAGTAACGGACCTCGTAATTTTGAACCATGGTCAAGTGACGAGGATATAAGAATTCCCTAAAGCGTAGAACTTAAACAGAAACATGATTTAAAATTTGTCTTATTCCATCCAGTATTTAAGACACGTGAATCATTAGAAACATAGAAAAATGCACAGAAATCACCTCCGTACTTCGAAGAAATTTTTTTTACAAAAATAGTTCAAATATCTTAAGATAATTTACAAAAATACGTTTTAGCAATAATAGTTACCAGAGAATTTGATGCGTAGTTTTCTTCTAAGAATCTTTCAATTAATGATATTCGTATTTATCAAAGTTTTAAATCCTTTATAAGAAAGGGTAATTCCAATAAACTCATATTCTAAAGTTACAGCTCGTAATTGAAAATGAAAGAATTATTCAAGAATTTTGCAAAGTAATTATGTCATTGAAAATTTGCTCCAAATATTCCCATTATTAGTGCTGTAGTTATTAATTTACTTACTGCATAAAAATATTGTTCTCATTCATGAAACAAATGTTTGGTATTTTTCTTTATTCCTCAACAATTGGCAGCCTTTATGTTAAATAAAATATAACTCTTTGTTAAAGGTTTACGTTTTACTTCTATTGTAAATCTCCGTCAAACGTTTTGATTATTTTCAGTTATTAAGTACGAGAATTTCTATTCAATGTGAAAGAAATACTGGAATTGCTTGAAGTCATAATCTTTTCCAGCTAAAATATATTTGAATTTAAAAGAAGATAAAACATTCAAGTTAAGAAAAAAAGCTAAAAGATGAGCAGTAAAGAGTTTAATTAATAAAAGAAATGGAACGGTAAAGAAATCGAAGCTTCTTTATTTAAGAAAGTTCGATTAAGAAATTTTATTTAAAGGTCTGGATAATAACAAAAATAATTTGTGAAGCAGGTCCACTTTAATTAAATGAAGAATGAATAGAACTTAGTAACAAATAAATTCTTAAATAGTTTTCAATACTTTTGTTTCTTATTATCGAAAGAGAACTAGTGTACTTATTTCCAAACGAAATAATGACATAATGGGTTACATGCTTTTACTGATGTATTTTTAATTAAAACAAAGTATACCGAATCATAAATATAAATACTATTAATAATTTTTTTATGAATGAAAAATATAAGAATGCATCGTGCTTGTCCTAATGCATGTTTGTTGAATTAACATTAAAATAGTTAAACTTTCTTTTTAAACCATTTGGACCAATTTCATAGAAATGCAGTGATATTTGTAATTAAAAATTCTCTTTGAAATGGTTAGATTAATAATTTTTACACATTTATGTTTCATTAGTTGTATCCAGTTTTATCAAAAATATATCTTTAAGAAACATTTTGGAAAAACATAATTGATTTTTTTAAACTTTAATGATAGGTTTATAATAGAATATCAAATAGTACATGATTTTAAATGTATTTCTTAGACAATATCGTATTCAATAAAATAATCTTTTACTCACTGAATCACGATATTGACGACAAATATTCTAACAGTAAATTAGATCCTATGTCTTCATTAAAACATCTAGTGATATGAAAATAAAGTCAATACAATTTAACAAATATTTTAAAAGTTTTGAATGCATTTAAACATTTTTGCCTCAAATCCCATCCAACTTAAAAACAGTAAATTGACTTCTAAGAAGATATAAATTACGAGATTTTTGTGCCAATTAATTTGAAAATCTTTTTCACACCTTCAAATGAGTCCGTCCTTTAAGGTATGCGTCTGGTTTCGACAACTGTTTAAAAAAATGGAGATATGGGGATTTCTTTGTTATTTTTAGATTTGTTTAGTACATTTTAAGAAAAATATGCTAAAATTAAGAAGAGAAAATGAAATTATTATTACTAAAATGGAAGAAAATAGGTAAAAACTGACAAATAATACCATAAACGCGGCCCACTTGTAACATATTTTTCTTTTAAATCGGTGTACATATTCACTGAGGTTAAACAAAAATATGAATTGCTTTATTTCTCCTGAATGCATTTTTCGAAAAGAAAGCTTCACCATCATTTTCAGTTCTTTCTGTGAAAAACATATTCCACACAATGGCAAAAAGAAGTAGCGAAAATTTAATACAAATAAAATTATAAAATTACTTTCATTGTAGATCACCTGAAATAAATTTAAAAGAAGAAATATTATCCCTTGTTTATATATTTATGTTTCATGTCCTTATAGTAACAATAGCGTATAATATGATATATTTTTGTCAATTATCACATGGCGTTGTTTCTTTAATTTATCAAAAGAACAAAGTACATTAAAACTAATAATATCATATGACTAAATTTTACTCAGATATTGAAATCATTACTTACAATAGAATTTTTATGAGAGAGTTTATTTTATTTATGCAAAACTCATATTATGAATATTTTTATTGTTTTATTTATATCTCTAAATGGTACAGATATTTAACATTCAAGAAAACTTACTCTATAGGTGGGAACACAAAATAAAAAAACATAAGCAATACACTTAAAAGAAAATTAATATAATGCAATGTATTAATTCAATTGGAAGGACAACTTTGAAGTAAATGAATTTTTCTACAGATTCTACTGTAATCTTTAATACTACAAATTGTGTACAACACACTGATGGTACTTTTAAGTTAAAAAATGGAAAGGAGTAACTTACTACATGAAATATATCAATTGAAGAAAAATGAAAACAATGAATATAAAGTTACATTTAACAATAAAGTTTGGTTGATGTATGCTATTCTATAAATATAACCTTCAATACATAATTATAGTAATCATTTTAAACATTCTACATAACATTAAATATGCTATTTCTCCCATCACTCTAAAGTATAATACATTTTTCTTTCATAGCATCAAATTCTCAATAAGCCTTTGTGCGAATTTGTGTACATATTTATCAACTTCCCCAAATGTATGATTTAATTTTTACTACACTCGGTGGTGAACCATTAATTACGTGTTTATTATTAATGGTTTAATTACAATATTTTGCAAAATCCACAATAAACGTATACACACTTGAATGCTTTATTCTGAAATAACCGTAGAAAATGAATTGACAAAGAGAGGAATGCTATTATATATTATATTATAGTTTGCATATTACTTTGAATCACTATATATATTATATATATATAAATATATATATATATAATATATAATATATATATACATATATAATATATATACACTGCTGGCCACCTTAAATGCAACACCCTGAAGGAAGCACGCAAATAACATGAAATTTACAACATGCATTAGCGGAGGTGAGATATGCAAATTATTAGAATTTAGCGCAGACACACATCACGCACGCCTGTGGCACCACCTCAAAGCGCTATTTAAGGCTTGGAGATTTTGACGATTTTAAGTTCGGCAATTGAGCTTTTCTTGTGGTTTCTTTTTTCAAAAACGATCAGTTATGTCTCGTAGAAAACAGCGATCACCTTTTGATCAAGTATTCGAGTTCCACATAGGAAGGACAGTGGCCTACCGAGATTGTGGATTATCTTTCAGGAAAATCGGTAGTCGTTTTGGACGAAACCAAACAACTGTAATACGGATATGTGACCATTGGATGCAGGAGGGTACGACAGACCAACGTGGTCGATCGCATCCACCGCAGTGCACCACTTCACGTGAGGACAGGTAAATTGTGCTCATGGCAGTGACGGAGCGCTCAGTCACATCACGAACCTTAGCATAGCACATTGAGTCTGTAACGCATCATTCAGCTTCTTCGTGGAGAATTCAACGGGTTTACAGCAGAGAGGTTTGTCCGCAAGACGTCCATTGCTTGGTCTAACCTTGACTCAGAACCACAGACGTCTTGACCGACAATGGTGTGATGAAAGAAGGATGTATGCGGCAGAATGGAATGAAGTTGTCTTTACTGACGAGTCACGCATCTGTCTGCAACACCACAATGGTCGGATTCGAGTCTGGAGACACCGTGGAGAGAGGAGGCTGAACAGCTGCGTTATGCACCATCACACTAGTCCTGCACCGGGTATTATGGTACGCGGCAGTATTGAATATCACTCTCGCATTCCTCTAGTACGCATTGCCGGTACTTTAAACAGCCAGCGCTACATCTTCGAGGTGTTGGAGCCAGTTGTCCTTCCTTACATTCAGGGCTTGACCACAGCCTTTTTTTCAACAGGATAATGCACGACCCTACGTGACACGCATTCTCCAAAGGTTTTTCGTCAATCACCAGTTTGAATTAAATCCCTGGCTGGCTCACTCTCCGGATCTTTCGCCGATATAAAACATGTGGTCCATGGTTGCTCAACGATTGACCCAGATTACACCCCCAGCTGCCACACCATATCATTTTTGGCAACGTATGGAAGCTTCTTGGTCTGCTGTACCCCAAGAACACATCCAAAGTCTCTGAATCAATGCCGAGGCGTGTGGCAGCGGTGATCTCCAACAATGGCGGCTACTCTGGCTGATTCTGGCAGGAATCACACTTCACAGAAGTCTATAAATTTAATCATTTGATACTTGGTCAACATGTTAACTACAAAATAAATTTTGTTGTGCTATCTCTTGTCTTTCTTGGGGTTGCATTTACGGTGGCCAGGAGTGTATATATTAATATATTTATTTTTATTTGACATCGTCTCATTATTTAGCACCTAACATGGATACAAAATGAATAATTAAATACATTGAACGCAGTTTTGTAAGGAGTAGTACTGTATCAATAGTTATTTGAGCTAACAAACTCGGTTTTCATGAATAATACATTTTTATAATAAGGTATCAATAAAAAATAATCACTAATATTTTGGCTTTGATCCACATCTTATGTTCAAAGAGTGCATACGTCAGGATTGAAAGCCTGCAATTTAATCAAACTGTTAGTTAATCATAATATTTTTCTTATGTTTTATAAGATTGTTCTTTACAAGTTCGTTTAAACTCTGAATTAAGAAAAAAAATATTTAATTTAATTCATTGAAACGCAGCTAACGTCTGAAACACATATATAATTATTTCCTATTTAATTGCTATATATATATATATATATATATTACAGTTATTTTCAAAAATATAACAATAAGGTGCAATCGTTAAAAATTGGTCAAATTTCAAATAAAATCGTTTTAGGATAAGTTTCTTTTTATGTAATTTTACATAATATTACAAAATTAAAAACTCTAGGTTGAAGAAAATCAGAATTATGATCATTTTTATTCACATCCCAATGTTACATAAAGACTTTAAATATATTTATCTCCGAAAGAAAAAAAATAACTCATTTATCTTCATTTAAAATGCTAAGAATGTTTTTTACTTTGCCTAATGCTGTGAATTTTTTTCCTATTGTTAAAGTACATGTAACAAAATTTGGTATGAATTTTTTAATCAGATTAATACATATTTTTTTTTTAAAATAGTTGAATTTAAAATTTACATGTTTTTAGGGAATTTTCAACCAGCATTCGGAAAAAAACATTTTGCGTATATCCGTCATGCTGCCATCTGTAATTATACTTATCTTTATGTATTTATAAATCAAATTTCTTATGTGTAGGTCAGGGAAGCCCCTACCCTCGGTGGGGGCTTGATAACTCAATCTGGATGTGACGGGCATTTTGAAAAGTCAAGAAAAATGATTTTATAAACAAATTATATTATTAATTTACTGAATAGATGTAAAAATATACATTCTGGCATATTGAAAATTAAAATACACATTAAAAGGATATATATGCTTATGAAAGCATCAATACTGCGCAATATACACTCATGTCCTCAATTAAGGTCACAAACATAAAATCTGAGAAAACTGATGAACTATTTATTTACATTGCTACGAAATTTGGCACAGAGACATATTACAATGTCAGGAAGAATATGTTAAAATAACATTGTGGAAAAGTTTTTAACTGTGAACTTAAATACAATCTTATCAAAGAGAGTGAAATGATGAATTTAAGATAAAGACTTTAACTTGGGAAAAGTCTGTCTAATACAAAATGTAACCATTGTGAACTGCTATGCAAGCCTCAGAACGAGCTGGCATGCTATTTATGAAGGTTTAAATAATAATTTTTACAACATAGCCCATTTTTCCAAAAGCGGGACTTTTAATTTCTGGGGGCACAGGGAAAGGGAGCAACGATGAGGAATGACTTTTACTAAACCTTTCCAAATCTGTTCAATAGAATTGTTTTTCGGAGACCTGGATGGTCAATCCATACGATGAATATCCATTTCTTTAAGAACTTCATCAACAATGTTAGCTCTGAGGGGCTGCGCAATATCGTCTATAAAATTGCAGCACAAAGCACCCAGAAATACCTCACATAGGATTCCAGTATCTCATCCCTTTCTCACTGTGAGTTGACATTACCCGCATCTAACTTACAGTGGTGTTCAACTGCTCAACTGTATGCCACCACTCACAAGGAATCCTTTGCAGCAGAATCTGTTGATTTTTGCTGCATAGGAGCTCCAATTTCTCTCTAGGGGAAGACTCGATGAGAATAACTTTGTCTGGTACTTTTCAATTCATCCCTGAAAAAAAACCACGCCTCTCTTCTTAATGTGTCCACAATATCCGGTCCTTTCTTGGAAATACGGTCCAACAATTTCCGGTTCTCCGATCCCTTGGATGCAATTAAAGGACGCACCAAGCAAGAAGCTAACGGTAGTCTTTGCAAGACGGCTGTGGACCGTTTGCCTAGAAATTCTTCTTCCAGTTACAACAGTAAGGTCTCTAGCAAGCTGAGGAGCCATTGACTTTCTATGTCATCGTACGCTTAATGCTAAGTAGTGATCCTGAGTAGATGTTGATGCTCTGTGGTGAACTTGGCCGACCCTCTTGATGATAATCACTTGTTTGGAATTGATTATGTAACCGGTAAAACTTATCCGTACCACTTGCAACCATTGAGACACATCAGCTTGAGACCCGCCAGCTTCGAGCCTGGTAATGGCTCTCCGTCTCACAAGAAACCATCTAAACGATTATAAAAACCTCTTCTCACTGAAAACAGGTTAACTTGTTTGTTTTAATGCAATATTCACAAAACTGGAGGCAAAATTCCCATAAGCTTGAACGGCCTCAATGCAGTAATTGTACAAAAACTAACGCTAAATTGAAGGTTAATTCTTCAAATTATGTAAAATGCAAATTCTATCATTTTTACGGGAAGAATTTTGAAATTATGACGAAAAACATGTTTGTGATCTTAATTTTGGACATGAGTATATTTGATAAGTAATTTATCAATACTAAATTTAGATCAAGTTTAATAAATACAAGTGACATCATTAGGCATTGTTTTCAGAGCCACAGTAGGAAATCCTGTTTCTCATAGGTAATATTTTGAAAATGACATCAATATAAGAAAAATATTTGTTAATGCCAGATGTGATGGATATAAAACAGAAAGAGCAATAGAGACAAAACGATTTTGCTAATGACATTTGTGCTTTTTTAAATGGATCATCGAGAAAATAAATAATTATTTTAATTAAAAATATTTTTCAATATGCACTAATTTAAAAGTTAGAAAGTAAAGGTTGCCCATCCGGTATAGGGGAAGGTGGCACTGATTGCTGTACCGTGCCTTCATGAGAGTAATCCCATCCCCCACCCCCGCCTTCGTGGCATGAGATTACTCTAAACAGTCCTGTCGTGAGGTTGGTGGTAAGGGAAGAGAGGTGGGAGATCCCTGGCAACCAACTGGGTGTTCTCTCTTAAAATTGCGATGGAAGTGGGTCATATCGTACTATCACTTGCATGGTGCTCAAAAGCTACAACTAACGACAGGCGCTACTCATCCCTTTGGCATGATGAATTTCTTGGCCCTCGATTTGGCCTATGCCAATCAGATGGCATTAGTAGCAACAACATCATAATGGAAAAGTTACATAACTCTTATCCTATTAACATAAAAGTAGCATGAACAAAAAATAATATATATCCTGATAATTTGCAAGGTTTATAATTCAGGTAATAGTGCAGTTTTAGAGTCAAAATACATTATTATTGCATTCAATATATTGTTAATGTATGAGGAAGAGGGCGTGATCAAAATTATGATTGAAAAATGTGTCACAAATACTGAAAGTTTGAGAAGCACTGGTGTCCACCAATTTTATTGGGGTAGAGTTTTCTCATATCCCTTCTTAATACTTTTCTTTAAAAAATTAAATGGTTAATACATTGAGAACAAAATCTGGGGTTTACGTAATCCATATATATTGGATACTAGCAAAAAAAAACATTATATCATAACTTTTTGTTTAAATTGTACTATGCCCTTCCTCTTAACCCTCTGTTAGGCACCTTTCAGAAAGTTCCACAAATAGTCGGGCGTCATCTCTCAATTACATCACCACATACTTACGTTTGAAGATGATTTAATCATTTTATTTGTGAGATTTGACATTAAATTATATTTGACATAAAATAATATTTAAAATAGAATCAGGAATTGAAATATATATACGGCAAAACATCAAAAAGATAATGGTTAGTTTTATCACCATGTCATCATTGTTTACATTTTAATGTTCCTTCTTGAAGTCTTCACAAATCACCTTACAATGTTCAAGCGCCTGACGAGAGGGAGCCGTATCTTCTTTTCCAAGTTACGTGCGATGATTCTCTGAGATTTTTGTCTTGAATAGGGCGTTGTGTCTCGAATATATCTTCAAATCTGAATCAAAAGGAACAAGACATGAGAGTGGTACACTCAGATCATCTTCGCAGGTACTCTTTCAAAAGTTGTTGACCTAATTTTTTTCTAGATATGTCCACGAGGATCAGATGAATTTTGATTCCCCTGTAAATATTGTGGGAGTGTATTCCAGCTACATTGAGGATTGAATAAAATACAGTCACTGGCTTGGAGTGTGGCATCATCAGATGTATCTCAATTCCCAGCAGAAAAGGAAAAAAAAGCTAGCATACAGGAGCTACAAAATATATGTTTCCAATTATTTTCGTATAAAACTGAAAACTACACTATTTTACAAGGAAAAAAAATCAAAATTAACGAAATAGTATAAATTGAAACGAACTGATGTTGTTCGGTGCGCTGCGTCTATCAGATTCAATGCCTCTGCCAACCTAATTATGAAGAAATCGCCCTTGTTCTTGACACTGAATCCTCAGACGAGTGACGAAAGGCTGATAAAAAATTAGATGCACGTACCAACCCACTGTGTGGACTCAGCACCGAAACAATTTTTACTATACATCTGAGAGATTCACGGGCCTAATTTAGAGTTTAAAAGGTAAGAGCAAAACAGATATCCCCTGTCGTAATTATCAAATACTGATCTTGTATTCTGTCAATCTTTTTCAACGCACGGAATATAATTTCACTTGAAGATGAGTCTCGTAAATACTGAAATACATTACAAATGTATGTGCATTTTAGCAATTATTTTGTATCATCGTGTATTTATAGCATACCTTAAGAGTTATCATATTTTTTATTGATTGCTCTGCCGTAACTTTATACTATATTCTATAGCCCCATAATTATATCGTTATTAATCTGGGAACACCAAAGTGTAAGATAAGTAAGTAAGTTTCTAGTAAAATATCGGGTTAGTATATTAAATCCATGCTTATGAAATTTAATATTTTCAAAATTTGTTTTAGGATATCAGACTAAGTTCATCAACATAAGTTTGAAAACGCATATAAATAAATTTTTTTCGTATTTAGTGTCATCTTAATAAATATAAACATATAAAATAATTTTAGAATATTATTTTATAAAAAAAATTATTTAAATGCATTTTTTTTTCGAAAAAAGGAAGAATATATAAGGAAATATATTCAAAACATGTTTCTTTTATAGATAATACTTCTATAATACTAATATTCTGCCTATGTATTGTTTTTACTTGACTTTTCTACAGAGTCTGGACAAGGAATTTTGGAAAATTCTCATAATATTCAAAGTTACAATCGATTGAAATGATAAACGGGGTTTATCTATTCAAATTTCTCTAATTTGTTTTATTAAAATATCAACGAATCCACTTCTAAATAATATGTTTCTAAAATCCTTGTTCACGCTCTGTATAAAAAGTCTTAGCTATATATGAGCAAAATATTATTATCATAGAAGCATTTTCCATAAAAGAAGAATGTTTTGAAAATTGGTCATTTTTCTTCATTTTTAATCCAAAAATTGCATTTAAGTATTTTTTCTCGTAATAACATTCTTAAAAATTTTGATATGCATATTCGAATTCAAGTGATGCTCTAAATATTAAAAACAAATATTTATTATGATTTTCAAAACCACGTTCAGAACTTAATATGGTACTTTAAAAAAATCCATACTTAATATATGACTGCTAAAAAGAGAGAGTTGATATATACTGTTGTATATACTAAAAACTTTTTTGAGTTAAATAAGATTCTGGTATAACATAATTTTTTAACCGCGTTGTACTGTATCACAACACAGACTAATTAGAAAGAATAAAGTAATTAGATTTTGATGTTTTTTTAAAGTAATATGTCTTAAAAACTAAAATGATATATGATGCGAAATAATTTCGTCAATCCCTTCAAATCAATCTAGTTGATGAACTTCCATCCAATAACATGACCACTGTCAAACAACAAATGTTTATTTCAGAGGTTGAATGCAAGCGACAGAATGATCCATCACCCGAGGTTCATTTATTACTGCCGAACTTCTCCTAATCACGTTTCCCTCATTCAGGAACGCTATCTGTTGGCTGTACGCCGATGTCAATCAGGAATGTGTACTCTTATCATAGACCCTCTCCTATTCTGAGACATCATCGGGATTTGCTTAAGGTAACTGGATACATTCGGAAACAAGTTTTCTAAAATGCTTGCAAATTGTAATTTTACGTTATTTTGTAGGTGCTTATGATTTACATTGATGGAAATCATGAATCAGGAAATTATATGACAATTTGATACAGTTAGTATTATGTATTTTAGGCAAAATTTGATGAAATTATACAGCAATTCCAAATATTCTACATGCTATTCAAAGCCCAACATTTAAATTATGTTTATACACATAATATTTAACACAGTTATAAATACAATAAAACAAAATTTTTAATATATTTACAATTACCAAAAATTATGGATCATTGCACATTTTATTATAGAATTTTTTATAAAATCCCAGTTTTCGTTGCATTAAGATTTTAAAAGCAAAAAATGAACTGATGTTAGAGTTGAATCTTTAGTTCCATGCCATATGATATAACGAGCACACAATATATAAAAGAAATGCGTTCATAAAATTTTAAGATATTAGGTTTTAACTACATAACTTAAACTAAAAAAATACATCCTGTATAGAAGGTATATATTCCAATTTTACAAATATAATAATTAATAACATATAATTATAACTCACCACTTTTATTCTAGCTGCTTGATTTTTCTCCTACACAAAATGGTAAAGGTAAATTTTTAAAAAAATTAATTTTAGTCAACATTGCTTCAGAAACGTAAGCAAATACCTTAACCACCATTCTATCGAGCAAACCTATTAAAAACAGTCATGATAATACTATTTTGGATAAGCACACCAGTGCATTTAGACATTAAGAGAGAACTGTGGCCATAAGAGAAAATAATTTAATACAAAACATTATGCAAATTATGCATTTGATAGCGGTATGATTAAAAAGCATCAATATCTGCTAACTTATCTTGGTGGAAATTCCAGTTGAAAGAGAAAATTGAGGTTGGTTGAAGACTTACTTCAAAAAAGCAGTATGTAATGCGCTTACGTATTACTTGGGGTAACCAAAAGTATTAAAGAATCTGGGTAATTAATATATTTAATGACTAAGATAGCACAGTTACAAAGAACAGACACTTAGCCATTACAAGACAAACATTAGAGAAAATAAGTGAAAATAAGTAAGTTTACATAGTCCAGATTGACATAAATGGGAACGCACGCTTTCAGATTCAAACTCTCTTAAGGTATAATGTTTCGTACATCAACTTCGGTCAAGCATATTGTAATGGCGCACCTACATTCGGTCTTGGAACTAACGTGTGTTACAGTATTATTTAATTAGTTTAAATCAATCGCTATATTAACGTGTTAAAAAATTACTTATTTTATCGCTAGAAATGTATATAAAACTTTTTCTAAATTACATCAAGCAAAGTAAGAAATAATTATAATAATTTATGTTTTTTTAATAATGTATGTACAATAAATTCCAATGAAAGAAATATTTACTATTTCAATAAATCAATTATCTTTTTTAATAACATAGTTATATTATAGTTTTTTGTTGTTAAATGTAAACCAATTAACAATTAATGATGTTTTAATTTAACAAGAAAGAAAGTTATGTGTGTGTTTCATTTGAAACTATTTTCCCAAATTTCAGTTGCAAAAATTCATATGTCAAGTTAATATTTTATAGATTTTTTTTTCTTTTTAAGACAAACCTAAAGTATTTTCTTACAGAAAATTTTTTAATAGTAGTTCTGTTGGTAATTTCATCTACATAATAACTTATATTTTGTAATTTAAGGGGACACAGTACGCTTCAATAGACAAAAATGGGTCAAAAAACCAAATTTAATTTTTTTAACTTAAATTATTTTGTATATACTTTTCTATAACCTGACAAAATTTGATAGATATAAACTTAAAAAGCGCAGAATTATGATAGCGTTTGCGTTATTTTTTATTCACTTCCCTATGGAAAATCAAAACTTTAAAACTTACTTATCTCGCAAAGATAAAATAACTAATTTGTCTTCCTTTAAAATGCTACGACCTTTTTTTTATTGTTTCTAATGCTTTGAATTGTTTTACCTATTACTGTAACATATTTTTTAGATATTACCTTTTTTTACCTATTTGTTACACTTTTTATAGTACCTGTAACAAAAGTTGATATGCATTTTTGAATCAAAGCAATACTTATTTTTCTAAAAATAATTGAACTCTCAGAATTTGTACATTTTTAAAGGAATTTTCAATAAGCATTCATAAAAAAGAAGTATTTTACGAATACCAATCATGTTATCGCAAAACCCTTACCAACTTTTGGTATGCATAGTTTGACGTACTTGTAAATCAAATTTTATGTAAGTATGTTAAGTTTTGAAGGAGGAGTAGCATTTTAAAATCACTTCATAAATTTTAAGTTCTTTTTGTAAAAAAAGTTAAATAGCTAGCTTTTTATGAAATTTTGAGCACAAAATCTGTTTTACGTAGTATACAAACATAGGAATCAACGAAAAAAATTTTGAAAATCCTTAAATTGAAATTTTTTGCTTAAATCGTACCATGTCCCCTTAATTTTTAATGATTTAATGTGCTATATTATATTGCATTCCTTTACAAGAATTTTTCACTGATGCCCCGATAATTGCTAAAAATTAATACTTTTTTCACTATTTATGTATGTTTCTGTCATTTTTACAGTAAAATATTCCACTAGAATTTAAAACATATGATGGTGACATATTAGAAAACCCAAGTTCATATCATTACTTAATATGCTTAATGACTGATCGAATTTGTGTTAATCAATGGTATAAATAATCTAATGTTATTTTATGAAAATGAATAAAATGCATTTTTTAACATCTGCTGTGTTATTTTTGCGATTTTTTAATTTTTTCACTATTTTACTTGTATTTAATTTGTTTATCATGAATTTACTCACAATGTGATTAATTTTCCAGAATATTATTTGCGTGTAGTAAATATTAGATAAGGAGCGATATACAGTACAGTTTTAAAATTTTAATACAAGCAGATTTGAAAAAAAATATGGTTTAGGATTAGAATACATCTACTTTGTCTTCCTCCTTCTCGAAGAAATTATGTTATCATTTGTTGTAAAATAGTAGAAGTATTAAAAACTAAGGGACTTGTTAAAAATTAAGAATAATTGTTGGTCCAAGAAACAATAAACAAAGCATTTTCCTTTTCCTTAGGAAAAGATGTTTCTCGAAAAGGATGCTATAATTTTTTACCGATTTCTGTTCAAAGTACTGCAAATATTTTTCCTTAGCCTTGCAATAGTTATGTTGTCACAGTTATAAATTTTAATTTTTCCAAGCAAATGAAACAATTGTCATACTGACTAACCCAAAACAAACTGTAATAGCTAATTTTTTGAAAATTATTTTGATGTATGGTCATAGCACTTAAATATTACAATGCCCTTACATTTTTAATCATTAATGATATTATAAATAATACTAAATTTATTATATAATTATTATTTTATTTATACTCGTAAAAGCATAAACATATTTCGATCTTTATTTCAGAAATTCAAACATGGTTTTTGCTTCAGAAAACTTAAACAAAATAATTGAAAAGTTCAAGCAACTTGGGAAGATATTTCACTTAACGTGTAATTACGTTTCAGACATTTTTATGATGCACGAATC